>CBVK0100581855.1:0-11509 GCA_900067695.1 Picea abies
AAACGAAAGTAAAAGTTGATAAAAATTAAGGTTTTCGTTTAAATTAAGATTTCTATGTTCGCCTCTCCCTCATTCAAATTTGATCAGATGTGAACAATTGTCATAGGAAATATGTGTTGTAATAAAAACTCCCAAATTATGAAGCTCGTCCATCAACATTAAAACTTTGTAGAAAGTAAAATGAAATGGCATTCAAATTTCATGAAATTCAAACCAAATAAAAGAAAAGAATATAAAATCAAACCAACCTCGAAACAAAGAAAACCAATACCAATCCAATCAAATCAATGGAAACAAATGAAGAATCCAAGTAAAATTTTGAGGCACAGAAAAAGAAGGGGGTTGTTGGGGCCCAACAATACCCCTTAAAATTCGGATCATCTATGGACCATTCCTTCAAGGATTTTATTGGGAGATTCATGGTTGATTACCAATATGATCTTACCTTTCATTCTAAGATAAGAGAAAAGCACACTCATCATCTAAGAGAATTTTTTGAATGATGCAAATTATATGGAATATCCCTTAATCCAAAGAAATGTTTATTTATAGTTTCAAAAGGGAAAATTTTGGGACATATAGTCAGAAAATAAGGACTAAATATTTATCTTGATAGAATCAATTCTATCAATTAATTAAATCCTCCAACCTCAAAAAATGGAGTACAATCATTTTTTGGAAAAATAAATTTTGTAAGAAGATTTGTCTCAGATTATGCAACAATTGTTAAGCCAATAAATGCATTATTAAAAAAAGATAAATTATTTGAATGGACCCAAGAGATTCAAATATCATTCACTAATATCAAGAACGCAATCACCACTACACCTGTATTAATAAGTCCATATTTTAATAATTATTTCATCACATATTGTTTTTCTTCGGAGGATACCATTGCTTCTATTATAACATAAAGAAATATTAAAGGATAAGAACTTCTAACAAGATTTATGAGCAAAACTCCCCATGATTATGACTTGAAGTATTCAAACATAGAGAAACAATCTCTTTCCCTAGTTAGGGAAGTGGCTCATTTTAGAACTTACATTTTGTCATCTCATGTCATAGCATATGTTCCTACTTCTCTAGTAAAAATGTTCCTTAGTCAATAATTGAGAGAAGGGAAATGAACAAATTGGATGAGAAAAATTCAAGAATATGACATTGAGATTAAACCATTAAAAGTAGTCAGAGGACAGGGGTTTTGCAAGCTCATTGCAGGGACTGATTCATTAAATGGGGTCACATAAATTTCAACATGATAATATTCATATACTCTCGAATCATATAAGGATATCATATTCTATTTAAAATCTAGCCAGTTCCCAAATGGAATGTCTCCAAAAGAAAGAAGGGCACTAAAGATGAAAAAAAATCAGCATGCGTTAGTTTCCGAAATTTTGTTTTGTAGAATTTTTTATGGAATGTTGTTCAAATGTGTTCATGCAACAAGATCTTGAAGGCTGAAGGAATTTGTGGTCGACACTTTTCACCTAAAACTATTTCACATAGAATAATGAGATAATGTTATTATTGGCCAACTATTTTCAAAGATTCATATCCAATGATAAAAAAATGCATTTTTTGTCAAAGATTCTCTGGAAAAATTAAGAGGGAAGCAATTCCTTTGCAACTCATATCAATAGAAGAACCATTCACACAATAGGGATTGGATGTAATTGGGCCAATTAATCTGAAATAAAGTAAAGGCCATTCATATATTCTCATAGCTACAGATTACTTTACAAAATGGAAAGAAAAAAAACATTGAAAAATGTTGAATTAGATGAGCTTATAAAGTTCCTCAAAGAAAATATTTTATCAAGGTTTAAAGTTTTAGAAAAGTTTATCACAAACAATGGATCAATATTCATTGGGTCAAAGTTTACCAAATTTTGTGGGGAATTTGGTATTATAATGCAATAATATTCAAACTATTATCCTCAAGGAAATGGTTTGGCTGAGTCTACAAATAATACTTTGATCCAAATCCTTGAGAAAACAATTGATCTCAATCAAAGAAATTGACATTTGAAATTAATAGATGCATTATGGGAAAGTAGATTGACACCAAAGCATAGCAGTGAAATATCTCCATATACATTGGTGTATGTGAAAGAAATAATAATGCCTATTATTCTGGAATTGAATGCTTTGACATATGCTATGGATATTGAAGATGAAGAGGAAATTTCTTCATTACATGGAAGATATAATTAGTTCATGAAATTGGAAGAACAATGAGAAGAAGCATTGAAAAAATGAATCAGAGACGACAGACCATCAAGAAATATTTTGATCAGGGCCCAACAAGAAAATATTTTCAAAAAGGGAAATTGTTATTATTGTGGAACAAAGCAAAGGAAAAGACTTCTCTGCATACAAAATTTGAAGCATTATGGATTGTCCCCTATACTATTGAAAAAGTCTTGGGTTATAATTCTTATCTTTTTAGGGACATGAAAGATACAGTTCAGATGTTTTCATTCAATGGACAACATCTCAAGCCTTTTTTCTATTGATTAATCTTACTCTTAGTTGTAAATATTTAATCTTTTCCTTGTAAATACTTCCAAGCTCTTACTGCTATTTTCTTTTTCCTACACCGACTCTATGCCCAATAGTTGAGATTCTGGATTCTCAATGATCCATTGGGGGTTACCACCCCATAGTTGGAGCCAGTTGTTGACATGTATATAGGTTAATACTTTTTTCCTTCCATATTTTCTTTACTTAGAAAAATTCTTGATTTATGGTGGGTTCATGACCCATTTCCATCAAGTTCCACCTTAATAAAAACACACTTTTATTCTCTGTTGTATACAAATTGCACCATTACTTAGTATTTTTTTAATCTCTTCGCCAAACGGTGGGTCCACAAGTTGGTCTCATTATTTTCACTCAATTCCTCTCATCCGTCGTCACCCGAATGCACTTTATGTTATGCGACCCTCACATTGCACTACACTTAGAATATTTTCGAGTTCCTTTTCTACCATGGGTTTGGAGCACTTCTCTTATTCATTTGCTTGTTGTGACTACAAGTCCGACCGATCGATATTGATGCTTGATCATTTTTTAGATACACTCTTAAATTTATTGATAGTTTGACACTTAAACAATTTTCCATATCACCATGGGTTCATGGGTCATCGAGATTTTCAATCTTATTCTCTTTACATCCGATCGATAAAGTTCTATACTAAACCAATTTTCAGTTTCTATCATGGGTTCGTTGTAGTCCTACTATCTATATATCTCCAAGTCTAATTCTCCATTGCAATACATGAATCACCTTGTCACTTTTCCCAAGACATATTTAACGCTAATTTTATGAAGGAAAATAGATAATTAAATATTGAAAATACTGTCATTAAAGGCATACTTCTCAAGGTAATTCTCTATTTAATTCACATTAATACTTCCATTGAAAAAAAATCTTTGATTTATATTATGGAAAAATAATTTACTTTGAAATTAACATCCTAAACAACTGTATGAGAGTCTACCAACTTCATCAAAATGACTATGAGAAGAAGAGAACAATTATGCGAAGATACTCTAAATTTATTTGGGTAGGAGGACTAGAGGTTTTAATGGTCGACGATTGTATTGGTGTTATTCATCACTCCCTTTTCCAGAAAGAAATGTAAATAGAGTTTGGACATCAGGATTTTTCTTAGCTGGATGCATACCCGATGTATTTTATTTTAGAGAAATAGTTTCCTAGTGTGTTGACAAATTTGATCAAAGTCGGAGGAGGATTCAACTTCAAGGAGATTCTCCTATTTCTTTATCATCGCTAGTTTTCAAAAGAATGTTGAAGTTTCCAAAGCCAACAATCACGTTCAATGGAGACGAAGAAAGAAGCTTCTTGAAGGAAAGAGATAATGGATTAGAACTCCTACAAGAATATCTTGAATATCCTGCAACAATGTCGCAAGATATATAAAAAATTTAGGTCAGTTTAGTTAAAAATCCTTATAGAGATATAGCATGGCTTTTTTTTAGAGTTACAGGTCAATAATCCACATCAACCATTCCTCGATTGTCTCTTTACATTTTATATGTCACATTTCATGAACAAGCAATCTTCTATTGGGCGAAGATTATTTCTATGGAAATCTCTTCACAATTATCGAACTTCAATAAAAAAAAAGAGATTTTATATGTCTTCCTATTTGATATTTTATATCACTTATTGTCATGTCTTTAAGGGTTTCAGTATCAAAAAATGCATTGACTATAAAATTGATCTAGTAACAATGTGGTATCAGGCCTTATGGAAACAAAATGACACTTACCATTTTTACAAAGTTTAAAATACATTTGTATCTTCTTTCAAGAAACTTATCTTCGAAGTGAATACATCCAGACTGTCCTTAGAAGCATCAACCTTCCTAGATAAAAGGGGGAATATTGAAAAAATGGAACATTATCGTGCGGTGAGAATCTATTGTTCTCGTCAAAAGCCCATTTATCTCCCTTATTATGTTCCAGATAGATTTTTTCCATAGAGGTTTCCAGACAATATAGGTTTTGGGTACATTTCTTCTACGAAAAAAGGAAGAAATAATCCATTGCATTTCCATGGAGAATTGGGGAAATTTTACTAAGAATCATTTTTAAAATTGATGAATTTGCAGTATAGTTGGACCAATAAAGTTTAAAATGTGCAGAAAAGATCAAGGTTTTTTACCCAAATCATCTTTTTATGGACCACATCACATCTGACGGATTTAGCATTTCACTTGCTAACACATTTTTAT
Organism: Picea abies; assembly: GCA_900067695.1. Lineage (NCBI taxonomy): Eukaryota > Viridiplantae > Streptophyta > Pinopsida > Pinales > Pinaceae > Picea > Picea abies. Next base: position 4,770 of record CBVK0100581855.1, read on the forward strand.
TTGGAGAAGATGAGGGTGATAGTTAGGACCCACCAACACCAATTTTCAAAAGGAAAATAAATGATATTGAGACTATTGTTAGTACTACAGATCAACATAAAGAGAGGGGAAGAGTGGAGAATTAAATAATTACTCATTCTCCTAATGTTTCATAGAAAAGCGACCCACCCAAGAAAAGTTTTCAGTCAACAATACCAAGACAAAATAAGTCTTCAACTAATAATTCTGATAATGGAGGCAACAAAAACCCTCCAAAGGGAAGGTTGGAGCGGTCTCATAAAGTCTAAGTTAAAAGAAACAGACAAAATTCTCAACAAGAGGTGAAACAACACGTACTTGAGAATGAGATTATTCTTGAAGATATGGACTTGGATGTTGATATCGAGAATATAGAATTTCTTGATGATGAACAAATATTAAAAGAAAGTAAGGAAGTTGCAGCTGAAATTACAATTCAAGAAGAAGTATTTTCAGAGGAAGAATCCTTCACTATGCATAATGCTTTATTTGATAAAAGTTCCAAAAAATTAATTTTTGAAAGATCTAATTCAAAAAATAAGAGAATTCAAGGAAATTCTTGTTTGAAGTTAGATCTTAGTGGCATATCTCCTTCTAGAATTTCCAAAATTCAAAGAGCTACGAGAGATTCTTTAGAAATGTTGGTTGATGATATGGAAGCCAAAACTATCATGCTTAAAGAAAGGTTTAAGGAATTAGAGTCTCTCTAATGCCACCCCCTATTTTTTCTACTTCAATTTCAACTGTGTAACCTTGGAAAAGCTCTGATAAAACCCCAGAATCAAGTCTAAGATTGAATGGAACATCGAGTCTACTTGCTGCAGTTAGACACTATATTGGAGAAAATATAAAGAAGAGAATGTCTCTCATTTTAGAGAGATGGGATTTACGAAGAAGTTTTGTCTCTTTGGGTTCCAAGATTCTGTCAATTTTCACATGCAACTCTATGTGACTAATTTTCAGATCTGAAAATTGCTTCGTAGTGATCTAATAGTAAAACCATAGCTATTATCACTGAACAATTTTACATGGAAAAATTTTGACTGAAATTATATGCAGAGAAAACACAAAATATCAGAGATGAATCATCAACACATATGAGACACAAATTTAAGTTATGTAACCTTGTTAACTTAAGAAATTTTGAGGGGAAAACCAACCCTCCCAAATAGTACAATATCACCAAATATGAGGACAACCTTGTCCTCTCAGCCAATACAAATATCACAAAAACATGAGGACAACCTTGTCCTCCAATTACCATACAAATCAGAAAACCGAACCTTAGCAATATCCCTAGAAACTTCCTCTTCCCACAAATCTGTTGTAAACCTCCTATACGACTTGATGACATCGCATGTCAACCTATACAAACATGATCCTGTCCAAAAAACTATGTACGTGATTCTCCTTACTGCAACTTGCGTACATATGCACTTTGCTCCACTACAACCCGCGTATACACGACTGTTCCCACCACAACCTGCATACATACATGAATGTTCCCACCTGCAAACCATGTACATACGTGACAATTCCTACCTACAAACCATGTATGTACGTGACTATGCCTACTTGCAACTCGTGTACATATACATAAAATGTTGGAAAACTGGTTTGGACAGTTGGTGTTCGTTGATGTCAACCCTTAGATATTGATCTCAACCCTTGGAGAGGTCCAAAGATGTTGGACAATTGTATGATTGAGATTTATGGTGAGTTAGTTGGGTGTATTTTCTAGATGTATCCCTAGAGGTGTGGTTAAGGAACTCAAGTTTGTATGAGGAATAACGACATGAATGTCAATGAATCTGTAGGTAAGACTATCATAAATGGATAGTACACATCATGTTGTTTCTGATGATATGTGGTACATCACATTGTTCCTCAAGTTTGAGGAGATATGGCTTAGAGAAGTTGGAGGACCCTTATGAATATTATAAAATCCCCTATAAGGTCAAAAAATAGGTCAATTATTCTAAAAGCTCCTAGAAAGTCATCAAGAATTTTACTAGTCAAAGTGGTTGCAACTTGTTGAAATAAGAAAATAATTAAAAATAAATTAGTTGCAACAAGAAGTGGCGATTTTACTAGTTATGGGTAAAGTAGTTGCAACAAGAAAGTGGGTTAGCCCTAAAAGAGGGAAGTTGGGTAAATCAGTTAGAATATGACCCCTAAAGGAATGCACTTGGAGCGTATAAATAAGAGAGAAAGAGACTCCCATTAGCACCTATTGAGCACATTGAATATCTATCTCGTGAAAGGTTTATTGCAGGCACACATTGATATATCTGAATTTGCGCAAGCTTGAGGAAGTGAAGGAAGGTTTACGACAAAGTTTCAAAATTGCAGTAGAGAATGGGAAAATTGTGAAAAACTATGATTAGGGTCATCCCTGCGGGTTAGACAGTAAAATTCCCACGAGGCATCCCTGCGAAATGCCTATATCCTGTCACACGAGGCCCCGCTAGACAACCCCTTTTGTCATGTGAGGCAATGTCAGATCTAAATATTGAGGGGTGGTTCAGGTTGCAGAGGTTGAGAAGAAGCTGTAGTTAAGTGTGACAGTGGTCAGGTACAACAAAGCTATCTACAGAAAGAAAATGTATGTTATATGCTTGTATTGCTTTTGGTGATTGCTTGAGGTATGGTCACGGGAGATTGATTATTTTCCCTCGAGGGACTATTGGTTGTATGGTATATGTTGCATGAAGCATATATAAAGAGGTACATTTCTGGTACTCTTGTTGTTTATTGTTGGCACACTTTATTGGGTATATTGTTGAGTCATATCTTATATCCCTTGGTACATGTTTGAGGGTTTTTGTTTAAGCTGTCCTGTTGAAGTTATTGGTACAAATTGAGGCTGCATAATAGTGAGGGTTTGATGCATGGTTGATGTGAGGGTTCACTATACATGGTTTGTGGATGTTTGTATATGTATGACAGATGATTAGAGAGACATAGTTGTACATGGTTTGAGCTATACACCTGTGAGAATTTGTATGATATCTATTTGATCAGATCCGATTGGTTGATGAGATTGATGTGATAGGTTTTTTATGTACATGGTTGATGTGCATGGTTGGAACATGATATGGTACATCATTGATACTTGGTATAGTTGATGCACTTGTTATGGTATATGGTTGATGATACATGTTGAGGTACAATTTGATGCATGGTACAGGTTGGTACTTGTTTGAGACACATATCTTGTATGTGGTGATCTTGGTACATGCTTGGTAGAGGCATGTGTTGATGATGTTGAGCATATGGTTTGAGATATGCTCTTGGTGATCTTGGCATGAGTTGCATGCAGCTGAGTGTGGATCTGGTTTTGTGGATGAGATAGTGATTGGTTGGATAGGTTGTTGTGACAATGATCGGTTGGACAAGTTGATGTGATAGTGACAGTGATCGGCTGGACAAGTTGATGTGATAGTGGCAGTGACAGTGAAAATGACAGTTACAATGGTAGTTATAGTGGCAGTGACAATGGTAGTGACAATTAGTCTACACTTATATTTCATGGCAGCAAGATGGGGAAAGGAAAGGGGGTTGTAGCCTCCTCCTGGTTGGAGACGGAGAATCAGGGAGTTTGAGCTTCCTTAAGGTTGGAGCCTAAGAACTAGGTGGTTGTAGCTACCTTCCGGTTGAAGCCATAGAACCTAGGGGGTTGTAGCATCATTCTGGTTGGAGCCAAAGAATTCAGGGAGTTGTATCTTCCTTCAGGTTGGAGCCTGTAAATAAGGGGTTGTAGCCTCTTTCTAGTTGCAGCTGGATAATTGGGAAGTTGGTGCTTCCTATGAATGAATTCTGGATATATATAAGATATAATTTTTTGGTTTTCTCTCATTTGGGTTTCCACGTAAATACTGGTGTACTGTGTTCTTGATGTGATGTTGCTTATGATTACATGCTTATGATATTGTTGGTTTTGGAGCTTGATTATATTCCTGATTCAAAGGTCTTTGTTTTCATCCATGTTTATACCCCATGAATACTGTACACCCCTCCATGTGGGAGGGTCGCAGGGGGGAATTTCCCCCCTTGCGGGGTCTAGGAGAAAGCAGGCCCCCGAAGGAAAAATTTCCTTGTAAATGTATATTGTAATTTCATATTAAATATGGACCGTTCATTATAAGGTCGCAGATCTGATGGTATAAGTTATGTTAGGGTTTTTTTCCTTAGAAGGCAACCCTATTTTATGAGGGAATTGTATTGCCATTGTGTATCATTACAAATGTTGTATTCTGAGAGAGGAGACTGTGAGAGAAAGAAGAGGAAGTTACAGTGGGTGTTATGTAGGTTGTATCCCTTCATTTTTCTAGATAATAAAAAGGAAGGACATGGAAATTTCTTTGGTGGATGTAGCCCACACCGGGTGAACCACGCATATATGTGTCTCTATCGTATTGTGTATCTTCTAAGTTTTATTTCCACATTTATTTTATTTTATTGTTCCGCGATCCTGTTTTTCTAAAAACTGGTATCAGAGCAAAAGGTAACTCACAGGAAAAGAGGGTTCTTGGTTGGAGTGGGAGAAATGGAGGAAGATGGAAAGTTTAGGGTCGAGAAATTTAACGGCCAAAACTAACAGTTATGGAAGATGCAGATGGAAGATTATTTATGTCATAAGGATATATTGCTACCATTGGGTGGAATAGAAAAGAAGCTGATGACCATGAAGTACGAAGAATGGGAGGTTCTTGATAGAAAGGCACTTAAAATGATACGGCTGAACCTGGCAGCGTCAGTGGCTCTCAATATTTCAAAAAAAAAGACAACAAAGGAACTAATGGATGCATTGGCTAAACTATATGAAAATCCATCGATGTCGAATAAGGTATTTCTAATGAAACGATTATTTAATATGAAGATGTCAGAAGGTGGTTCTGTTGCAGATCATTTAAATGAATTTAATACAGTTACTAATCAACTAGGTTATGTAAAAATGGACTTTGATGATGAGGTTAGGGCTCTTCTAATCTTGTGCTCATTGATATAAAGTTGGAATGGCTTGGTAACTAAGTTCTGTAAAAGTGGACTTTGATGATGAGGTTAGGGCTCTTCAAATCTTGTTCTCATTGCTAGAAAGTTGGAATGGCTTGGTCATGGTTGTAAGTAACTCTATCTCTGGTTCAAACACTCTAAAATTTGATGATGTTGTTGGTGTTATCCTTAGCGAGTAAATGTGATGGAAGGGAAGATCCAAATATAGACTGGGAAATATAGAGTGTTGGAATTTTAGTAAGAAAGTACATATGAAGAAAGACTGCAGAGCTCCAAAGAAATAAAGAGATGGACAATAGGAGAAAAATTAGGAAGAAAATGTAACAGGTGGTGTGTTACAAGATTCTTTGATTCTTTCTGTAGATAACATTTATGAGTCTTAGGTAGTATATTCAAGGGATTCATTTCATGACACACCCTATAGGAAACATTATCTAGATTATGTTCAAGGTGATTTTGGACAGGTTCATTTGGGTGATGATGGACCATGCAAAATTGTTGGAATGGGAAAGGTACAAATAAAGCAAAAGAATAGAAACCAATGGTTTTTGAAATAGGTAAGACATGTTCCAAATCTAAGGAAAAATTTAATTTCAACAGGGCAGTTGGAAAGTGAAGCTTTTATATCCATATTTATAGATAAGACGTGGAAGGTCACCAAAGGATCACTGGTGATAGAAAAATGAGAGAAGGTATGTACATTGTATTTATGTACTGGTAATACTAATTCTTCTATCTCTTTAGCTTATACATGAGTGGATACAACTATTTTGCATCATAGGCTTGTAAACATGAGTGAGAAGGGGATGCATATAATTCACAAAAGGAATTTGTTTCCATATATTAAACAAATTGATTTGGATTTATGTGCATTGTGTTTATGGAAAAAAGAAGAGAGTCAAATTTCTCATAGTTGGAAAAGAAAAGAAGAGTGAAAGGTTAGAACTTGTACATATAGATGTATGGGGACCATCTCAGGTATCATCTCTTGGTGGATCTCATTGTTATGTTACTTTTATTGATGATGCAACTATAAAAACTTGGGTTTATTGTATTTGAAAAAAATATGATGTTGTTGACACTTTTAAGAAATGGAAAGCTTTGGTTGAGAATGAGACAGGAAAAAGGTTGAAGTGTCTTAGATCATACAATGGAGGTGAATATTGTAGCAAGGAGTTTGATGATTATTTTTCATGCCATGATATTCGTAGAGAGAAGACAGTTCTAGGAACACCACAAGAAAATGGTGTGTTAGAAAGGATGAACAGGATAATCATGGAGCATGCAAGGAGTATGAGATTGCATGCAGGGTTGCCATTACAGTTTTGGGAAGATGTTGTAGATATTGTTTTTTACTTGATAAATAGAGGAACTTCAAGTTCTTTGGATGGTGGTATTCCAAAGGAGGCATGGACAAGTTAAAAGGTAAACTATTCATTTTTGAAGACTTTTGGTTGTGAAGAATTTGTCCATATTGATAAAGAAAATAGAACAAAGATTGAGAAAAAATCCAAGAAGTGTACCTTTAATGGATACAGTGTTAATGATTTTTCTTATTATGAAAATCACAAAATCATTAGGAGTATAGATGTAATATTCAATGAGAAGATCATGTACAAAGATCAGTTGCGGGGAAATAAATGGGAAAAAGAAAAACCAGAATACACAATGCTTGATGAGATCACTGAAAAATAAATTCCAAAGGT
>CBVK0100581856.1:0-11509 GCA_900067695.1 Picea abies
CCTTTGGTGACAAAACTACATGTTAGAGCACCCATTTGGCCTATGTAACCGTAACAAATCAGCGAAAAAGTTACTGAACAATTTGCTGTCCTAAAACAGCAGCAAACCATTGTTAGACAGTTGAAATTTAGAGCCAACTTGAGGTCAAAGACAGACCTAGTTGGCAGCTTGATAGGACCTGGAAAATCTTCAGGAAAGGCCCCCTAGAGGTCATTCATATTCACCCTGAAGTGTGGAAAGTGAAACCTAGGCGACATCGGTGGATCATTCAGGTTTCAGCAATTTGTCATTAGTGAAGACCTTGCACCCTATTGTGACAAAGCAAGTGGTAACAGAACATTAAGTAGTATCTTCAGCCAAAGGAGCCTAAAAATATAGAGTCCCTATAAGATGACGAACAGGAACCACCTGCTCTAAATGTAACGGATTGTATATCTTTGCATTCAGTTTCATTGACAACATCATTAATGGCAAGCGGAGCCGGTAAGTTTAAACTTTAAACAAAAGGCATTTGAGCCAATAGCTTGGGTGATCGCGAATAGTCCATATCAAGTTGGTTTGAGATTGTGGTGTTTCTCTTTCTAGATTGTTACTTGTCTAAGTGCAAACATACCCAATCGCCAACCTTGAACTAGTGAGGAACTCAATGCTGATCATGGAAGGCTTTATATTTGGCCTGCATTTGGACCAGAATGTTTTGTACTTCAGCATGACATTTGGCAAGATTCTGAATGAAATATATTTTTTCTCCCTCCTCTTGATCATGTGAAATGGATGGGACATGAAGAGCATTTGGAATCTCATAAGGAGTTAGGGGCTAGAAACCATAACAGACTTCAAATGGAGAATGCCCCATAGATGCATGCATTAGGCTATTATATTGTGTTGTACTCTTATATTGTGTTGTAATATATTGCCTGTTGTTCTAATGATATGCCCAAAAAGCGTAGAGTAAAGTTCTATTAACTACTTCCCTTACCCAATCAGTTTGAGGATGGAAGAAATTTGAAATTTAAAAATTACAGTTGACAATCAAGCATCTTTCCTAATTACCACCAAAAGTGAATAAGCAGTTTCAAAATGCTGTTCAAAACAACTATGAATGGTAGCCCAAAATATGTCCACACATGCCTAAAGAGTAAATAGGAAGTTGTAGAATTATCAATTGTCTAGTCATCTTGGAAATGTGGAAAAACACCACAAAAAATGCAATCGTGTTGTGACTATGTACTGTGCAACCCACTAAAGAAGTCAATGAAAATCGACCCCGAGGGAGAGAGGGTACTGACCAGAACTAATGAAGTCCAAGGTTCAAGTCAGAAAGTGTGGATTGACTACACAGAAAGTACCTGTGGCTACCATGTCTTATGAAATGATCCCCATAGGAAGGGAAGTGGGCCTCTTTTATTAAGATATGCCTAATTGTTCTGGTAGGATCACAAAGTTGATTCAGTTGGTGCAACAACCCATCCCTAAAAGCATAGTCCAAGAGAGGCACTTGATTAATGGTGCAACAACCCATCCCTAAAAGCATAGTCCAAGAGAGGCACTTGATTAATGACAATGGCTTGAGCAAGTGCTTCAAGGATTCAACAAAAAAGAGAATCGGTTGGGTGAAGCTCCTTCCAATAATCATATGCAGTGCAGAACATGTCAAGAATGTTGACACTTTGGCAAGAGCACGACTAAGAAGATCAGACACATTAATGGTGGATCCCTTCGTGTATTTGATAACTAAGTGGAACACTTGCAGGTATTACACCCACTAAAGGTGAAGATGTTCTTGAATCTTTGACCAGGAGTTCAACAACTGGAATGGTTGGTGATCACCATGCAGAATGGTCTCTTTGACAAGGAGATAATGATGACATTGCTTGAGAACCTGAACCAGGGTATAGAACTCTTTGTCATATGTGTTGTAGTTGTTCATGGCTTGCGATAATGATAGGCCATCGGGAATCCTCCCTCCTTAAGTACATGCCTATTGCACAATGAGAAGCATCAGTCTCTATTTCAAAAGGGAGTTGGAGATCATGAAGAACAAGCATTGGTGCGGAGCAAAGCATATCTTTCAATTTCTGAAACACTACTACATACTTTAGTCCCCATGTGAGAGTTTTCTTGTCAACAGATTGATGCAATGAATGGGCTATGTAAAAATAATGGCAAATAAACATGTCTATAGAAGTTTATGCCAGCTAAAAGTTCAAGTCTGAAAATATTTTGGATAAACAAGCATGTTTATCACAAGAATTGATAGAGGTATTTCTGCAATTGTAGAATAAATATCGAGTAATAAATGATTCATAATAAATTGATGATGTTCCAATGAGCCTCAGGACAGTATACTCATATGGATTGACTGGTCAGAAGGTGAAGGGGCGTGTGACCCTTGACATTCCATTAACCTGAGTATTTATATTTATGATCATCATCATCATCATCATATTTAGTAGTATTATGTTTTTATTACGTTTCCACCCCCTTAACGAATGCTTTGTCCTCAAAACATAGTAAATAGGATTCTGTCTAGCTGAGCATGCTTTCTTGGCAGCATCATCTTTTTTTTTGTCTGTTTCCCAATTTGAGCATTGGTGATGTTCCATTGTAGTGTATGCATCATACATCATATTCTGAAGTTTTTTTACCTCACCGTTTAACATGAAACCTTGATGCTCCTTGGTAACATACTTCCCTTGCTTCTGATGTTGTGTGTTTGACTGTGTTTCTTGCCCCTTTTTCATTAGACCCTAGGTCTTATCAACCTTCCTTAGATGAGCTGGAAAATATTTTGTAGTTAGTTATTGTATTTGTTCCTTTTGATTAATCATTTCTTTTTCTTCATTACTATTCTATGGTGTGCATGAGATCGATGCTAATGACACTTTTGGCGGTGTTTTGTCATTGTTAGAATCAGAATTGCATCTTATCATGGTTTCATTTTCTTGGTTCAAGACCTCCACTTCCCTTACATCCACTATTTTAAAGTAGTGTAATGACAGGTCTTCACATCTATGCCCTGGAGTCCAATTCTTACCACATCTGCGACAATTGTTTTCCTTCTATTTACCACATCTGCGACAAGATACATGGAACGTTGCATTGCCTGAATGGGAAAGAGCCCTTTCAGTTCTTCAAAGTTCAAACACATCAACATATGCATACAAAATGGATTGCAGAGCAACAGGAGGTAACTTCTTGTTGGCTCTAATCATAGACAACAAGTTCTTTAAGATGGCCAGCAATCGTTGAAGTCTAGGGTTTTTTTGAGGACACTGCCATTTTCAATACCCCAAAGAGTAAGGTCTCACCTGAAACATCATCAAAGACCATTGCAGAAACAGATTTATATGACAGAATGAAAAACATCTGTATTCTCCACTTTCATCATAGATATTACATATTCTCCATTTTCATCAACATTAATAAACCATAGACAGCAATGAAAGCAAAGACATCATAACATTCAAGCGATTATCTTAAAATGAGTAGATTATGAAGCAAGAATTTTAACACTTTTGCGTGCACTATATTAAGTTTGTCTCATATTGCATTGGGTTTTCTACAACTTTCTCCTCTTCAAATATTTCAGCCATACGTTTTGTTATAGACATCAGATTTCTATCTAGATATGTGGGAATTATCTCCCATTAAATGATGACTTAAATACAGCTACACATCTTACTTTCTATCTTATACAATGTTTAAGTCACAAGGTTAAGAAACATACAAGCTGAACAGCTGCAAAAATAAAAAGGATATCTCTTGTTACAAAGAATCGGAATTTCAAGGTTCTCCACTTCCTGTCTGCTGCAGCATGCACTCGAAGGTGGTAAGGTGCCTTGCATGTTGTGCAGTGAGCAAATGAGGTGGTAAGGTGCCTTGCATGTTGTGCAGTGAGCAAATGCAAATCCCTCCTGCAATGTCAATAATATTAAAGTAATCAATTTAAAACTTAAGGACACAGAAACTTGAACACATTAAAACAAGCCCCATCCCATAATAAATTTCACAGCAAACCAAAGGAAAAATAGCCCATTCACAAAAGCCGAGACATCTTCTTTCTGAAACCAAAGGTATTATGTCACTTAAAAAGGAAAAGCAATTACATCTCATGAAAATGGAAGTGCCTAACCCAGTTAAAGTGATGACATGGATTCTTTTAATTATAAATAAATCGCTGCATTCTAAAAGGATAAGAGAAAACCAAGATTCTTCTCTATTTTTAAAGAACACTATAATATTTGCCAGCTCTTCGCTTTTACTTTTCATTTTAAATTGGTCATTTGCAGTAATATATGAAAAATACAATATCTATACGCTGGTTGTTGTGAACGTAACGATTAGTAAAAAATATACTTACAACAAGAAAATTGGCAAAGAGGAGAGAAAAGAGGACCAAGACCAAGATTTTCACTAAGAAACAAATAACATAATATGAGAATGTTGAAAAGATCAAGCTACAATAGTAAAAGTGTCAACCATATCAATCAAAGGGGCCATCCTAAGAAGACAACATAATATAATTTACAATCGACAAACTTGAAAACATGAGAAAAATCCAGAAAAATAACATTGCAATTCACTACTGTTTTCAGTCAAAAGAGTTTGGTGGATGGGTATCATTAAGTCAAAACACAAAAAAATCATCCTCATCTACCAGAAGAGATGTATAGCAAGCTAGACAAAAGACAAATGTTCGGACAAGATATTGGGGCTTGCAAAGAAAGCAACTTGGTTTTGTGCTCAATGAATGACCAAAAGATAGAGGTACTTTTGTTTATTTACGAAGTTGCTTCTCCTTTACCAAGTCCATCAGTATTAGTAGGGCTGAAGCATTGCAACAAAAGTAGTATATTTCAAGTTTTTCAAAAAGTGATAGAAAATACAATGAAACATGTTTTAAGGATACATAATACATTGCCAAAATTGGCTCTAACAATATAAAGCAACTTGATTTCCTCTAGCAACAAAAAATTAACTCTAATGCATCAAAGTGAAGAGCAAATATATTTCATCATTACCAAGTAAAGCATTACGAGACTATTTGTACCCCATCCAAATGCTTGTACTATATAATAAACCAACAACATGGTTGGCAAGTGCTATCACCACAGCCAACCAACTTCTGGCAAACTACCATGGGTCACATGTTGATTTTTGAACTTCTAAGTAGTTCTTTTTTTCTCAATTAAATAGTTCGGATAGCCCTCAAATGCCACAAGCAACTTTCAGGTCAAATCATATGCTTTGTCATTGATAACAATGTTTTTCTTCATTGTAAAGACACAATGTCTGATTTGATAAACCTGTAGCATTTCGCTCAATAACTCTTTACATTATTGCATTGTTGATCTATTTAACCATGGTGTTTTCTCTAGTTTTCCTCCCTCTTGGTCCCACCATCATCCACCCCATCTTCACATCGAGTGATACATCAGGTCCTAATAGTTATAGGACTATTATGATTGGACACACTTTTTCCAAGCTCTATGCGGCAATGCTTCACATGTGGCTCTCTAACCAACTAAAGAGAAGGAACCTCAAAACCATAGGATGGGTGGGTTTCTGGTGGGTGTGTTGGACCTGTTATCACAGGATTTGTACTTGTGCAAATCCCTCCACAAGATCTCAATCATGTTTAACAATTGGAAGTTTCTACCACTATCACCTAAGTAGAGACTTCCCTCGTTTTAGTGATGGAAGAAGGTCCACCACAAGGGAGGCTTCCTTGGTGACCTCAAGGGATCAAATAGCAAGATTAGCCAAGCCTACCACCCACTATCTTGGTCACCTAAAGGTTAGGTCTAGGTCTAGGAGAGGTAATAAAGGTAACGAGGTAGTTGTTTCACCTGTACGAGACAATAAACAATTTGAAGCATAATATAGACAATTACCAAGTTATAAAGCTCATAAATGACCTCTTAGGCACTAGATAATCAATAAATTCAATGGTTGTTGCAAATTACAGCAGTAAAACACATGTATAACAGCAATCAATCTTTCGCAACAGCAGCAAGAAAAAGTACTCAGAAATGTAGCAGTTTAGCATGAACAACAAGCCTTCAACCAGTACAATAATATCCAATTGTTAGATCTGAATTCTAAATGAGTGGTTGTAGCAAACTTTGGTAACAGCAGCAATAAATAGCATTAGTTTGCTAAAATTAGGATTAGAGAAGTTAGTAAGATTGCTTTGAGAGAGAGAATGCTAATTCTAAGTGCAATTTTCACCACAAGAATAGCTTTAGACTAGTGTCGTTGTCTTTTAGGGCTTATGCAGTTAAGCATGCAACACCTTGAAGATTGAACTAGATGATAGAGAAGAATGAGGTTTAAACCCTGTTATCGCACAATTTGTAGACACAAGAAAGGCTAAGGAGTAGTAGGTTCCTTCTCTCGGTACTCCATGTCTAGGACCTGTGGGCCTCGAGACATGATCTCCTGGTTATCCCTAAAAATCAGGGATAACAAACCCTAAGGTGCAAAGCCTCTTGGGGCTTAGGACTAAACCTTCAAGAAAATGATCCCTAGGGTGCAAAGCCTCTTGGGCCCTAGGTGTCTTTTTCTCTCTTCTAGATAACCTAGGTCAAGGATCAAAGACTAGGATCAAAACCCTAAGGTCCAAAGCCTCTTGGTCCTTAGGTTCTTAAACCTAGCAAATAATGCTCTAACAAAACTTGGACAAACAAAACATATGGAGGAGAGAAAGACTTATTTCTCCTCCCTAGGGTTTCACCAAGACAAGGTAACATGCACAAGGTAGTAATTAACACCTTTAATACATTAGCAATGACATAAAATTGCAGAAATTACTTATCCAAGTCGGTTGGCAAGAATAAACCCTAGTTACAGCAACACACATCCAAGAAAGCAAGAAAGAATCCACAAAGATACTCCTCCAAGAGTAGCGCATGAGATCCAAGAGACAAAGAAAGAGAAATATCGAACTTTTCTAAAGTTGCACTCCCACAACTATGAGAGGAAGTGATGATCCAAATGAATGGAGCTCTAGCCTTATTTATAAGGAAACCCTAGCACTCCAATAGTCACAAAAAGTGAAAAGCCATGTCTCTTAGTGGGGCCAACCCCTCAGATTTGCCTTTACAAATGTCAAAACATGAAAAATAATACATAAATGGTCACACGTGTGGTGATGTCATGCCTCCAATGGGCTAGGAGGGCCTCTCCAAGGCCATGTATCATCATCTAAGGTACAAGTGCAGTGGAAGAATTTTATGCCACATCTCAAAGTCATCACTGGCATCCAAGTGGCAGCAAACCCCACCATCTCTATCAAACCCTAGCATGACATCATCATCTAAATGCCCAGCGTCCAAGATGCAAGGGGTGGTGTACAAAGAGGAGAAGGTTGTATATCATCTCTGTGTGTCCTCCAATCATCTCCATGTGCAACATCCTCCATCAAGTGCAAGATAGCCTCTGGGGTGTAGAGCCTGTGGTGTGGGCTTTTTTCCCATTTCTGTGCCACCATGACCAAATCTGTCAAAAATCAAGCCCATCTATCCATCGTCCAAGGTCCTGAAGATGTGAGAGCCACTATCTGAATGTGTCAATTCATTGGGTGACTCACTGCTCTGCATCACACGTGTCATATCCTGTAATAGAGGCACAACATCCTGGGTGAAATCCTAGGGCGTCCTTCAAAGAACCATGTCAGGGGCATCCAGATCAAAACAAAATATGAAATAAAGTAAGCCAATGTTCATAAGACATACTAGTCATTAAATCATGCAAAGTAAGTTGTTACTTAAGATATAAGCCACATAAACAATTCAAACCAGCATCCCCTTCAAATTTCACATTAGCTCAGGACTTTATGTAAGTTGGGAAGTTTGAATATGGGAGGACCTTCATCTGACCCTATTAAGTGTGCCAACCAAAACAGTGAAAGAAAAGACCCACGTAGAGGGATATGTCCCAAGGGAAACAGTGAAAGAAAAGAACCCTTCAAGAGTAAGTGTGATAGTGGTACATGTTGGGCTTACTTCATGGCCTATGGTGTCATTGAGTCCATTTCTATGAATGCCTTTGTAAAGGGTGTGCTTGCTCTTGAGCTATCACTTTCTAAGCACTACATTTTTCCAAACCCATTTATCTACCTTTTTATTTGTCCTCTCATCATATTTGCAAGTCCCCTATATAAGTTTTCAAGCTGCATCATCACTGCTTGGGACTAGGGCAAACGCCGAAAGGATCGAGCTCAAGTTTGGAATGGCTTTTGAGAGTCCTTTGCTATCATTCCTTTCTTTCTTTAGCATCATTTTTGTATTCCTTTAGCACCAGCTGCAATCAACCTCTGGGCCTTCAACCCCTCTTCTCATGAGAGAATGGACCATGACCAATTATCGAAGTTCAGTACATTGTGACAAGCTCCAGGATGGAAAGTGTTAAGTATGGTGGGGAACGGAGCGTTACCCTTGTGATGGCCCCCCAATAGTACCTCTTTTCCCTATGCGGTGGCAACATGGGACAAAGGCACAGACGTTGGCCACCAAGGTGAAACAAGGAAACAACATAACTTATTGAGCTAGTGATCCATTATCCAACTTCAACCAATGATCCTCATTCACATGCTTAGTAAATTACGCACAACACTTCACATGAAAGGACTAACATACCTCATGGTGATGTTGGCTTACCATCTCCCATACACTGAGTTGACTGGATGTGACGAGCTTGGTTGATCTGAAGTATAAGAGGCAATCTGAGGCGGTTGTTGGGTTGCTATCTATGGACATGCTAATCATCATCATGGCCTGGATCACTGTCTCAATTGTGGGCCATGAGACATGATCTCCTCTATGTTAATTTCTATAAACCTGGCACCCAGCAAATAGTTCCAAATAAAACTGATTTATTGAATAAATGCACAGCTAGATTACTTAACGAATTAAATTAGCGAAAGCATAAAAACTGAAACCAAAGCATAAAAACTGAAACCATACACATTGCACAAGAGATTTCTAGGTAAATAAGCCATGGAAAATACCCGAAGGGAAAACCAGTTCTGAGAAATTTATTATTATTATTTTTGGGCTCCCGTCCAGGGAAAATGGCCCACCTGAGGAATACAAAACAGCAGATATCCAAGCCCTACAAACCGTAAGATTAGTCCTTCGATCTTGTTGGTTGGTTTCTATCTCCCTTGCTGCCCCTTTGCTCCTTTCCTTGGCCCCTGCCCCTGCACACTTAGATGAATGTCCTTCTCCACCCAATCAATGAGAGCTCACTCTCTCACTCTGTGTGTATCTGTTGTGTCTCATCCTCTCACATAGGCTGCCTTTTATAACCTTGTGTTTACCCTAAGTCCAAAACCCTAGATCTCCTAAAGTGATCAACAGCTGAGATCTAATCTCGTGTTCACTTTAAATCTAAGAACGAGGACTTAATTTAATTACTAATGCCAGATACTTATGCATTTAATTAAATTAAACTCACTTTATTACAAAATTACATTCTCTTTATTAATCACTTGATAATGTGAATCTCCTAAAGTTCTAAGAGGTAATAAGAACGACTCCCACGTGTTAAACACAAACCCACGTGGAAGTACATGTCCGATGCTTCTAAAACATCAACGGTCCATGTTAGCAAGGAAGGTACTTCTACCACTTGGAGGTGGGTCTGTCTTCACTTTCAGATCTGCTACCATGGCTGCTCTCCATTGGCTACTCCCTCTGAAACGAAATATATCCCTACCATCTCGCTCAGACCCATCTTTGAAGACTTCATTTTGATCATGCTCCTAGATGCCTCTTATTCTTGAGCATCATGCATGGTCATCTCGTACCATGACTCCTTCTTGACAGACGTGGAAGGTTACTCCTTTCCACCTGAACCTGAAGGCTGACTCCCTCTGACCTACTCAACCTTCAGAGCTACCTACTCCTTGTCCTTTGTCACTTTGTTGCTTGCCATTGCTCACATAGGCTGGCCCTTTAGCCTATACAAGTTGCTCTCTCTAACTCCAAGAGCAGTTGTTGTGTCTGAGCTAGATCCTCTGGGCTTGATCAACGCATGTCCATCCTAAAACAAAACATCAAATCCCTTCTTCTCAATCGTTGCGACTAAGAGCACACTCCTCCTGAGTTCTGGCACCTATAGCACATCCATCAATCTCAACACGCCTCCTGAATCCATCTGGAATGGCACTATCCCAGATCCCTTCACTGCATGCTTGGTTCCCATACCAAGTTCCACGCGCACGTCTGAGTCTGACTCTGTGAAGCTCTCGAACAACTCTCGTGTTCCTGCCATATGACATGTACCCCCGCTATCTAGTAGCCATGCACCAACTGATATGGTGCCCAAGGAAGTATGTGAAACAAGTAAGAACTTTATTTGTTCAAACTTCTTGAAAAACTCATCCGCTTGAGCCCTTGTCGATGCAACTACATTTGGTTGTGTCCTGTTTCCACCCTTCTTCCTCTCTGAACACTATGAAGCATAGTGTCCCTTCTTATGACAGTGAAAACACTTGACCTTACTTAGGTCCTTCCCTGTGCCAACTTGTGAAGATGAATCTCCACCTATGTTTATTGTGACCTTCCGCTTGCCCTTCCTTACTTGACTGGCAAGTGCAAGGTTCTCCACATCACCATCCTCCTAAAGGCCTCTCAGAGCCTCTCAATGAGTCTCCTCCTAGATGCAATCATCCCACAATCACCCAAAGTTTGGAAGCTTCTCTCGAGCACAGATGCCTTCGATGAATGAAGTCCAAGGCTTGTTGAAACCATTCAAGGCCACCCTCACTAACTCCACATCTATCACTATCTCTCCAACTACCCCCAGCTAATCACGAACCTGAGTGATCCTTGTGAGATAACTGGTCACTGAATCAATCTTGGACATTACTGCCATCAATACCATCTTCTGGTTCTCATTATTACTCTGAAACAGATTTGTCGGAGTTGAGAACATCGTATTGGCTGAATTTTTCTCAGATAGGTGAGGTATAAGATGATCCCTCACTGAATCTAAGATCATCCACATTGCCTTGGCCTCCCTTGCCTCATGCTTGGCCAACTCTGTAGGATCTATCAGTGCGGTCACTGCGGTCTCTGCATGACTCCACAATCCTTTCTCCCTCAAGAGAAATATGATCTGCGCTTTCCACGAAAGAAAGTTAGAGGCACCCTCCAACTGGTCCTCATACATCAACCCCACTGCTACCATCTCCAAGATCTCATCTGAAAACACTAAAAAATGTGCCTAGCCCCTTAGGCACGAAAACCAAAAAAAAATACTTTTGGGTTTTATCTTTCACCCCGCGGCCTGTAGAGTAAAAATAAATAAAAAAATTGTTGCGCTAAAAATTTCGTCAATGCAAATCTGGTTCTCCTCAGAGTTCAGGCTCTGATACCATGTTAATCTCTGTAAACCTAGCACCCAACAAATAGTTCCAAATAAAAACTGATTTATTGAATAAATGCAAAGATAGGTTACTTAACTAATTAAATCAGCGGAAGCATAAAAACTGAAACCA
>CBVK0100581857.1:0-11508 GCA_900067695.1 Picea abies
CTAAGGAAAATATTTGGGTAGATATCAACAAGTCAATGTCAGAAATTTGGTTATCCATACAGATCATCTTTGAACACCATGAGTTAGAACAAAAGGCCAGGGGAGCAATTGAGATCATCAAAAAAGAATTAGGAGAAAGACGTATAGAGGCCACTGAACTCATCAGATTTCTAAACTCCAAAAACAAGCAGGAGTTAAAAGAACTAGAATTTGAGGACATAATATAGACCATCCTTGAGATCAAGAAGGTCCTGAATAAGACAGGATTGTTGCAGCTAGAAGAAAAAGCTCAAGTGATGGACATAGGTGTGCAAAGATTCTTTAGTAATTTTGAGGTGATACACAAGAAAGGGCTTCCTGGATTGTTAGTACTTAATGACAAATCGATCACTCTGTTTGATTACAAGCAGAAAATGAGCATAATGGCAAAGGAAAGTTCAAAGTTTGCAGGTATACAGGGAAGCATTACTGGTAAAGATTTCCTGGAGACACTATAGTTAGACTTGAGTATTCAACATGAGATTAAGCATATCTTCATCACTAAGCCTACCTTTGCCAAGTATACAGAAATGGATGAGATATACATGAAATTACTTAAGGTTTTTATCCCAGGTAAAAAGAGGTGGGAAGATTTATGCGCTTTACTTGAGTAGAGACAGTTTTGATGTTCTAGTCAGCATGGAGCAACCAACCAAAGTCAAAGGGATGAGTCACCAACCACTTCCACCAAATCAACACAAGGGTTCCAAGCAAATCAACAAATCCCTATATTTTGTATTTTAGAGATCTAGTTAGTTAGATATTCCTCCATAATATCCTAGTCATTTATGACATGATATGATGTAAATAGTTTTATAAATACTTCTCCCTTCGAAGTATTATGGGTTGATTTTTGGCACCTAGGAGCTACTGTGTAATTTCTCAAAGGATCGACCAGTAATAAAAGAGGCTTATTCACATGATTCTTGTGTTAGTTTGTTGGTGATGTGCTAACCTTATTTGTCAAATTTCTTTTCATACTCTGTGATCATTGCATGTTTTTCTAATTTCTAATCATTAAAAGAAAGTCTAAAGAACATAAATTATTTCATTATACTTTGTATCTGATTTTTTAATGATCTTCATGTTGTTCATATGAAACTAAGCGAATGAATTCTTAACTGCATTTCTGCTTAGTGGAATTTCCCCTCTTTTCCTTCATATTCTTTTTGTTTAATTCCAATAGATCCAACAGTCTTATTACCCCGCCTTGTGGAGACAACCTCATAAAAATCTAAAACTGATCCTCATCTTTAAATACAGACCCCATAGCACAATGGAAATTTAAGCATTCTTTCAGCCAATTATTTCAAACAAACAAACAAAAAATCGAGCTGTCATAACTATCCTAGCATTTTAAAACTCAAACAAATCTAGATCCTATAGAGAGATCCCTCTTTGAAGCTGGTAGGGCTAGATCCCAACTTCCAAAGTGGTTTGGTAGTTACCTATGTCTTTTATGCTACAACCTCTGGAAATTACAGAGTGATAACATAGTGGAGACCATATTGGGGACTGAACAAATTTTCCAACTTTATGAATTATCTTCCATAAGTAAGAAAACTTTATTTATGGACGATTAAAGATCTACAAATTTTAAGAGATAAATGTTCAGAGGTTGTAAAAATTTGTAAATAGTTAATTAGGTTTTTAAAGTTTAAGTTTTGGCTCCAAAAATAATTCACACCAGATCTCATCCTGATCCAGAACCTGTAAAAGTAGTAGATAACCCTGAAAAATTGATTAGAAAAAGGTGTACATCAGAAAGTCAAGGGATTAGTAGTCCTCCTCCCAGAGAAACCTCTCTTCCAGAGAAGTTTGTCACAATCCCAGACATCCATTTTGATCTACCATTTGAGCATAGCCTATTCAGAACCAAATATGATAGCTTTGTGGAAGAAACTGTTTTAGATCAAGCTATCCTCCAACCTAGTACACCTGAAAGACACTCTCCTGGATCAAATCTTGATCAACAAATCCTACAAAACTTTGAGAAGTTACAAGATCTGGCATCAAAATTTTATCAAGATTTGCACAAAGCCTACATTCAATAGTCTGTTGAACTTTTTGCTCTGACCATCTTTGCATCTTCTATCAATCCTCAATTAGCTCATCCTATATCTTCTAGCCCTGCTTCTTCTACATCTTTCACCACTTCTCCAACAATTTTGCTGGTTACCATCCAGTATGTTACATGATTTCCTGCTATCCATCCTCCTCCACCAACCATGGCAACAAGATATGCTCCTCTTGTTTTGGCTGCTCACATACACAATATGCCCAAGATTATCAAACTAGGATTCCTCAGTTTGATGGCACTAGAAAGATGATTGCACAACAACATGTTGACAAGATGAATGACTTCTTTGACCTGCAAGAAGTAGATGAGGAAGATGTCAAAATGAGGTGGTTTCCCCAAATCTTAAATGGAGAAGTTAGGAAATGGTTCAAAGCCTTACCAGCTGCTAGCCTTAATGACATTACTACCTTTCACCAATCTTTTCTCAATAGATGGGAAGTCAAGAAAAATCCACTTCAAATATTATCTAAATATGAAAGTATTAAAAGAAACCAAGGGGAAAGTGTACAAGATTATTTCACTAGATTTAACAATATTTATAATGCAATTCCAACAAACATTAAACCTCTTCAAGTTCTAGATTTGATCAAATTCCTTGATGGTTTTGATGCTGACATGTCTTATCAATTGAGAGATAGAAACCTTGCAACTTTGGAAGAAATGCAAAGATGTGTTGTGAGTGTAGAGAAAAATATGTTAGCTAAGAGAGCTAGACAGAGAACAGAGAGGAGAGTAACTATCAAGGAAGAACCATCTACCTCTTTTGTTGATGCTAAAATAGACTCCTTAGTCAGAACCATGGAAAGGATGATGGAAAGACTAGATATCATTGATAGGAATCCACCAAGAGGAAATCAACCAATTCCTCGAATAAAAAATCCTAATTTTAGGAGAAATCCACCACAAATCAGACAAAGAGAACCTAGAGAACAAAGAGGCCCAAATCAACAGATTAGGCCTCCTTTCCAAAAAAATTATGATGATGAAGGAGAAGAAACAATTTAGGTACTTGATGATGTTCATATTAATCTAATGGGAATAAATGATAATGATTCTATTTTTCTTACCCAAGAAGAACACGATCTTTTCCTTCTTTCACAAACTGAAGTTGATGAGGAAGAATCAAAACAACAAGCTTTTGAAAATCTAATTATGGAAGTTCATAGACAATATAACCTGAGAAGTAAGAAGTCCAATGATAATCCAACCAAGAAAGCTTTTGACTTTAGAAAGACAACAAATACACCTACCAAGAAAGTTCCTAATAGCCCCCCAAAGAAAAACTCAGAGGTCCCAATCAACAAAACATCTAATTCTGTCTCAAAAACAACTCAAACCGATATTCCCTCCACCAACCAACCCAAAGATGCTTCACAAAAGAATGTTGTTGAGAAATCAAATCTCCCTAACCAAAATAAAACTCAAACCTCATTCAACCTGGGAAGTGAATTGGCAAAACTTAAGATACCTATTCCTTTAACAGAGTTGATGAACAAGAATGCTTACAAATCACAAGTGATAAAATCTCTAAACATAGAGGCAGGTATGGGTGCATACACAGTAAACATTGTTGATGATCAACCTAAGTTATTATTTGAGCATGAAGTTGATGGAAAATCTGAAAGTGGTGATGTACCTCCTTTTTATCTTATTTTAAACATTCATGGCAAAACTTTGCACAATGCCATGCTGGGCTCTGGTGCTTCCCACAACCTTATGTCTAAGGCTGTTATGGAGAAATTAGGACTTGATATCACTATACCTTACAAGGATTTATATTGTTTTAATTCAAGTAAAGTAAAATGCATAGGTCTTATCAAATATTTGTTTGTTACTTTAGCACAAATCCTTGCTAAGAGCATGGTAATGGACATAGTTGTTGCAAACATACCTCCTAAATATGACATGTTACTATTTCGCTCATGGGGAGCCAAGTTACATGGTACCCTACAACTGAACATGTCTTATGCCACCATCCCATTAGTTGGTCAATAGAGGAGATTATATAGGGAGACACTGATGAAATACATGGTCAATAGTCAGGACAAACCACATAATTATCCCTTATATTCTGTTCATTTAGACATTGATTCTTTTATTTTATACAATGATGGAGACATGGAAAGACAAATTGCAAATATGGAGGATGATGTTTATAACTCAGAGGAAAACATAACAACTCCTGAAGAAGACAAAACAATGATGATACAATATGATGAACCAAAATAACCTCTGTGGAGTTTAGACTTTGATGGTGTTGTTAGTAAGGAAGGATCATGAGCTGGGGTGTGGGTTTCAAATTAAAAAACAAGACATACCGAAAGTCATTCCTATAAGTTAAATTTTCAGTGTACCAATAATAAGGTTGATTATTAAGCCTTAACGCTAGGTTTACAATTGTTAAAAAATCTTGGTGCCAAGAGAATTTCAATTAGGGGTGATTCTGAATAAATAATAAAACAGATCAAAGGTGAATACTCTACTAAACACCCAAGATTGAGAGCCTACAAAAATGTTGTTCTAGATTTCTTGCAGTGCTTTACTGAATATGATTTGCAAGCCATTCTCAGAGACCAAAAAATTCTTGTTGATGATCTGGCTACCTCAACAACTACTTCTAAGATACCATTTCATCCTAATCACCAGTCCACAGTTGAAGTGAAGTGTAGACCTGCTGACCCAGACAACATAAGGTATTGACAAGTGTTGGCACAAGGGTAGACCCAGGGTTTAAGGCTTAACAACGCATCGACAAAACCCTAACTACCGGCCCTTTCGTCAACACTTGTGGAGCAGGTGAAGTCTCACTCGAGGTAGAAGCAAGGGGTGTTACAGGACGCAAGTGTCTGTAACCAAGCCAAGACATAGATCTGTGATAATAACACTTTGCAGGGTACTCTATTAACACTTAGTAACAACATGCATTAGTTCCTTAGCTTAATTAGCATTGCAGGACATACCCAAGGATAGATCATCGCAATAACAAATGACAATATACCCATAACACTTAGCATCATAAGTTAGA
Source organism: Picea abies (assembly GCA_900067695.1). Lineage (NCBI taxonomy): Eukaryota > Viridiplantae > Streptophyta > Pinopsida > Pinales > Pinaceae > Picea > Picea abies. Next base: position 5,145 of record CBVK0100581857.1, read on the forward strand.
TCTAACATCCATTCATCCTTAACACAAGTAAAGCACTAAGAAACATTATATCTATCTATCATACATAATAACAAAGGAACTAAGAATATTTATAACATAAACAACAAAGCACAAAGAAAACCAAAGACACAAGATATATGTGGTTCACCCTAGTGTGGGGCTACGTCCACCAACCACTTCGCCTTCTTTATTATGTGCCAAAATCTTACATTCATTCACTCTTGCGCACTAAGCCACAGAGTCAAACTTTTCACCAAACAAGAGATATGTGCACTGAGCACCAGATCCTCCTTCCAAAACTAGGTCAAGGAACAGATCCAACTTTCTATCAAGGACAAAGCCTTACACATAGACATTACCTTGCACAAAGCCAATCAAACTACTTTCACTTAGCCATTTCCCACTACTCTTCTACAATACATTCTTACTTATTTATACTTTTACAATCCCTTACAATAAGGCCTAATCGTGGGTAAACCCCATGGGATGACATCCCATAACCCATTACAAAAACCCTAAAGAACCCCTTACTGGGTCCACATAGCTCGCAAAATAAGTGAGATCCACGATCTCATCTCTGCTCGGGTGCTCCTTCTTCGACCATCGTGTCGAAGTCCAAAATTGGGCCAAATCCGACCAATGTTTCCTCAAAACTTGGTCGAGGGCCAACACCTGTCCATGTCGAAGGAGCATTTTTCCAAGTTGGTGTATAACTTGTGTTGTCGTAGAGTGTGCACAACCTGTTGAATATGTTGCAAGTGTTCTTCCCAAGTCTTTTTATAGATGAGGATGTCATCCAAATACACCACCACAAAAGAATTAGAGAAAGGTAAGAAGATATCGTCCATCATCCTCATGAAAGTTGTTGGGGAATTTTTCAAACCAAAGGGCATGACCAACCATTCAAAAATACCTTCTTTTGATTTGAAGACAATTTTCCATACATCTTTCTGCTCTATTGAGACTTGATGGTAGCCAGATTTTAGATTAATATTATTGAAGTATTTGTCCCCCTTGAGTTGATCAAGGAGATCATCGATTCGGCGAATCAGTTACCGGTTCCTGACTGTGATTTTATTTAGGGCCTGATAATCATTACAGAGTTTCCAGGTCCCATCTTTCTTCTACACTAGCATGATTGGGCTTCCACAAAGTGATGATTTGGGTCAGATGTGCCCCTTATGGAGAAGTTCTTGGATATGACACTTGATGTCCTCATTTTCTATTAGAAAGCGACGATAGACTGGCCCATTGGGTAGCAGTGCATTGGGGGTCATATCGATGGGAGGCTTGACCCGATAGTGCAAAGGTACCACGGTAGGTGATGAGAAGATGTATTTGTATTCTTCCACAACCTTATCCACTTTATTCTACTGCGTGGAGAGGTCAGTCGTGGAGGCCATGGATGTGGTTGCAACCTTTCACTCACTCTGAGAGCGAATTACAAAGAATACAAACTTCCCAATCAAAGAAATGGCCTTCCTGCATTTCTTGGCAGAGATCAAGGAACTAACACTAGGTGGGACCACCTTGGGTATCCTGTACCATCTCCTGTTCAAAGTAATAATAACACTGCGAAGCCTAGACTCATATACAACATGAAGTTTCCATAAATAAGGTTGGCCCAAAAGAACATCACAAACTTCAAGGGGAGAAACATCACACAATACCTCATCTTTGAATGAATTAATGTCGTATGACAGGAGACACTGTTGACTGATGAAAAGATCAATTCCTTGACAGAGCCACCCGATGGTGTAGGTTTGTGGGTGTGGCATTATCGACAGGGATAGACTCTTGAAGACCTTTGTTGATATGAGGTTCTCTTGGCTACTGCTATCAACGATGAAGTGCAGTGGAGTGCCTTTCACCCACATTTGTGAATGAAAGAGGAATTCACCTTCCTCTGGCTCATTAGGTTCACCGAGCTGGATCTTGGTGGTAGAAACAGTGGCACTAGGTTTCGCATCAATGATCCATCTCCCCTTTTTTGGTTCTGACTCGGAGTCACAACCCACATCTGATTCAGAGGCTTTTACCTCAGTCACCAATGGCTACTTTGAGCGACAATCAAAAATGTTATTCCAAGGGATCTTATGGAAGTCACACCACTTCCCACCATCTTTCTTCGTCTTCCCATTGTCTTTCTTTGCTTGCGGCTTGGACTGATTGTCCTAAGGTTTCCCATATTTTCTCTATCCTATGTTCTATGGGTTGGGGTCACCCTTTCCCTGATTCTGCTGTGAGGGGTTCTCAGACCCAAATTGTTGCATCTTTTTTTTAACCTTCTGCTTGATTTTGATGGTATATCGATAGGCCATGCCCAAGGATGAGATGTCCAAGATATCCATTTCTGTTTGGATGTATCTATGCAAATCACCGCGGTACTTGAGCACCATATTTTGCTCATAATATTTGATACCCATCTTGGTGTGCAAGTTATGGAAGACATTAGTGAACTCTGGCACTGTTTGGTCTCTTTCCTTCTGTAGTGTGGTCCATCTTGTATACAAGTCATCATAACTTCCAACAGGGTAGTATTGTTCCTTAATAAAATCCCTGAAGGAACTCCAAGTGGGTGCAAATACAAATAATGAGGATCCCTCTATTTATTTTTTCTCACAAAAAGTCTCCCACCAATCTTTGACATGGGGGATGACCTTGAGAAAAGAAAATGTAATATTTTATCTATCGTAAAAGTTGTGGATAGAAAAATACCCTTCTAGAAGGTTTAACAATTTATCTACGAAATCCATATCTATTTGACCTTAAAATATAAGAATATAAAAATTGATTTGTACCTTGAAGGGGGTGCCGCCACCACTTGAGGTGGATGTGTCTCTTGTCGATAGTCGTCGAAGGATTTTTGCAAAGCTATCCATCATCTCATTCCTCTGTCGCTCAAGGGATTCCTAGAGCAACAGTTTGAAAGGATATTTTATCCCATCATATTTATTTTCTTCTGCCATGGACGGTTTCTTGGGCATTCAAGATCAGTTGTATTCAATAGAAACAAGTTCAAGACCCAACTCTCTATACCCTGACCATGTCAGGGACATGCATTAAAAAACGACAAGGAGCGAGTCGCTTTGATACCACTGACATGGATTTATGAGAAAAATAAAATGAAAACACATATTTATAATATTAACACGAAGATATATTGAACAATAAAAAATATACAGTGAAACTTGACTTCTATTAAATAAGAAATATGCAGAAAATTGTAAAATGCAAACTGAAACAAGCTTTCTAGAATGGTGGTAGCTTATCTCTGAGAAGAGATGTGATGGCTATGCTCATTCGCAAGAAGATGAGTACACTAAGGATCTGAATGTATTTTTATAATAATCATGAATTCAAAAACCCTAGACATCCAAAAACCTAACCCTAGGAGATGAAGTGCCAAAATTCATGTGGGCCCCGTTGGGGTAAGTTAATACATCAACTTCTCGGGGTCGTAACTTTTGCATACAATCTTTGTTTAGGGCACATGATAGCTCATTGGAAAGGTATCGACAAAAAGATTTATTTTTGAGGATTAATAAGATCCTTTGGATGTCATTGAGATGCCTGATTGTGAAAAATTGATGTTTAGTCCTTCAAAATGGCCCTAGAAGTTCAGGACTCGAAAAACTGTTAAAAGTAGTAAATTGTCAAAAGACTATTTTGAGCCAGTTGGACTAGGTGGGTGGCCACTGATATCCTCTTGGATCACCTCTAGCATACATGTTTTATGATTTGGTTGCCTCAAATTTAGGTTTGGGATGACAAACCTAGTGGTTTGGTCTACAAATACATTGAAAACTCCATTTTTATGAATACCTCTCAATATATCTATTATTTACATTATTTTTCTATAGGCTACACAAATATGTTGTTGATGAAACTACAAACACAAATAAATTTGATTACATACATACATACATACATATACATATACATATATAATGTTTGATAATGTTTATACCCTCGTAGGGTGCAATAATAGGTAGGCATTGTAATTTCAAGGATATATTGGCTTTCATAATTAATAAAATAAAATAAACCAATATTATAAATTTTGAAAAAATACCTAGCACTAGAATAATGGGTTTTGTACAATTATGCAATTATTTTTAAGAAAATTCCATCGTTAAAGTACTCAACATCTGCACTAAGAGAGACATATACATTATATTTTACTTTAAAAATAACATACCAATGTTAGAAAAACTAAAATTTAACATATTTATTCACAAATTCTATAAATAAAAATTATATATTCTGAAAGCTAAGTCAATTTCCTACATTTCATATTTTTACACCATATTCAAATTCATTGTAAAAGACGTTGAATAATCACTCCAAGTTAACATATTGTTGTTTTTCCATGTTAGTAACATGAGACACCATCATTAGCTTGCACATATTTAGTGCCTATCTTGAGAGTAATCCACCACATGTTCGTTGAGGTTGTCTCTTGACTAGGGCCTATGGTCTAAACTTGAAACCCTAACCATAGAGCAATAAAACCATCCAACCATCTCATTTTCCTTGCATAATATCTTATATTATACTTTATTTTTTATATAACAAACTTTGCAATTTTTGTATTTAGAAATTTGATTAATAAAATCATATTACAAACTTCAAAGGTGAGGGAGATGTGTAAATCCTTCCATGCTCAACATGGAGTTGACACTTACCATTTAAAAAAAATATTTCAATGTCGTCATCAATAAAATAAAAAATATTTCTATGTCCACTTTAAGTAAAATATTTCAATATCAACTTTATGTGTCTCCTCCTAAGAGGTGACAAGTTCAAATGCAGAGGGGGTTTCCATAGAATTTAGCAGTCAAATTGTTGCACAACAGCAAGGGTCCATTTTCCCACCAACAAGGGGGTCTCATACACTAATTTAGTGTTTGGCTTGGTCATGACCTTAAAATTAGGTTATATATATATGGAAATTGAAAGTAAAAACAATCTTATGGTTAAAACATTTCAATGGTGTGTAATTCCTTCCATGTTCAACATAAAGACTAGTCATAGATCCATCTTAACTGGAGAGATGTGTTATGTATTATGCAGAGAGCAAGGTGTTTTTTTTTTTTAAATTGAAAAAACTTGAGGAAAGGTCAACAACTCAAGGGATTTGATCCCTCTCACCTCATGATAGATTGGAGTTAAGATGAATCTAAGTTGGTTTCTCTAGATAATAATTTTTAATATATATGGTATGCAAAGATACCTTGAATTAGTTTTCTCCAAATAAACATTTTTAATATAAACACATCAAATAAACATTTTTAATATAAACACAACAAATAAAATTATATTTTGGTCTTTGCTTATAAAATTATTTTCATTATAATAACTTATAATAAATTATGGTTATAAGCTTTATAAATTATAATCTTAAAGAGTGCATATTTCTTCAATGAAAAATGTATGAAATGGCCATTATATTAAGGAGTGCAGGTAAGAAAATTAGATATAAAACAATTTTTTTTATATAAGGAGTGCATGTTTACTATGAGAACTGTAGTTGTAATCATAATCTCTTCTTTTACACATGTTATATTTCTTTTTAAACTTATTTTTTCCATACATATGAGAAAAGGTTAACATCTCAAAAGATTTGATCACTCTCCCCTCATAATAAATTATGATAGATTAAAGTTAAAATGGATCCAAATTAGTTATATTAAAATTCAACCATAATAAACTTGATTGTTAAGATTATATAAAAATATCCATGATAATCTTCAATACAAAGATACATTGAATTAGTTTTCTCCAAATAAACATTTTTAATATAAACACATCAAGTAAACATTTTTAATATAGACACATCAAATAAAAGTATATTTTGGTTTATGCTTATAACATTTTTATTTTTTCTTTATGCTATGTTTTTTATTGATAGGATCCTTCTGGGTCCAGTGACGTCACGGAAGCTAATGATCCAGCCTCGTTACATCATGATCTGCGGTTTACGTATACTTGGAATACTTCCTGCTGCATTCATAATTGCAAGCCTTCTTCGATGGAAATTGTTCATCACCGTTTTCTCTCACTTCTTGTCTCTCTCCGCTTTCATAATTGAAACGATTCTTCAATGGAAAATGACCATGACTGATTTGGTGTGTGTGTGTTTCTATGATGGTATTCATCATACTCTATAGTAAAAGCATTGATTCCATAGGATTGTTGAAGTATCCTTACAAAATTTTTGGATTCATTTTGGACTATGATAATTTTTTATTATCATTATATATTTATTAATTAATTTTTTTTTAAATGGAAACTTTTAAGTTATTGGTTATGCTGAAAGGCGTACACCTATTGATAATGGGCAGATTTAATAGGGGTTTAG
>CBVK0100581858.1:0-11508 GCA_900067695.1 Picea abies
TGAAACTAGGGTTTCACTTTTCGAGAGATCTAGCCACTGAAAAGGTGTGTTGAAGGTGCCAAAATGATCCATGGGGGAGGGTGCAACTTTCTAGGTGGTTTCGGGGATGAAAAGCTTCACCAATAAAAAGACCTAATTTTCATGTCCCGTAACAATGACATCTTTCTCTTGCAAAATATGATTCCTTCAGGTTGGCTCTGATACCATGTTAATGTTTTATGCCATTATTATAGTTCTTTGCATTTCAATAGATAAGAACAATATAAGAACAAGATCACTGAGAAATACACATTCACAAGAGACACAACATTTATCTTGGGAAACCCTCTAGGGGAAGAAAATCTAGCAAAAACTTCCTTATCATAAATTGCCAATACAATGTCAAGAGATAACTCAAACCAATACAGAAATTCCTCTCCAAAATATGCGCCACTCTTCTCCCTCTCTCCAACTAGTAAGTCACAACTTGCCTCTTAGAAAATGAGCAAGTGTGTTGTGTGTTAAAGTGAGGCGCTAGCCTCTCTATATATACAAGTTTGGCACATGTGAAGTGTCTTCACTGGAAAGGTCGACTTCTCACTTTCGGTGGGTAAACCCACCTTTATTATATTTCAGGGTCTCAATAATAACTGTTGGGGTCGACTTCTTATTATGCCTATTACAATTGTCTATTGACCAATTCACAAAAGGGGATTTGGTCCTAATACAATTACCGACATGATCAATCCATAATGGGGATTGATCCTATAAATAAAATATCAATAATAATAAGAATACTCTTTGCAGTTACATTATTTCAACAGTCACATTGTATCCTTCTTTAGGGTGCGACGATTCAGTCCACCCTCTGGAAAATTGATTTTCTATGGTAAAACATCCATATCTCGAAATCCATGATCTAGGTTGAGCTGAAATTTTAACCAGAGACGTATGACATAGGGATGTGCATGCTCACCAAAAATATCTAGAACCCACATCATATTTTAGGAGATATAGTTTTTTGTATCATATCTATAACTGCCAAAGAACCGTCTTCATATCTCAGAAATCCACGATCTAGGTTTTCAGGATCTTTTCATAATCAATAGCAGTGATGGAGATGATGAAAATTCTTCAATCAAGTTTGGTGATAATACTCACACCGTAAAACTGTTTTGAATGGAAGTCGAAGGACACATTCCAACTCAAAAGAAAAGGACTGTATAATTTGACAATTGCAATAGAAACAAAACCTACATCAGCGCTTGAGAAGACCATATGGTCAAACTGTAAGGATGAGGCCACATGAATACTTCTTGAGTTAATCTCCACTAATTTATGGTTTCATGTTGCCACATGCAAGACTCCAAACGAGATCCAGACCACCTTGGAAGGACTCTTTCGAAAGCAGGATGAGATGCGAGGTCATATGCTTGAGGTAGAGTTGAATACCTTAGACCCTAAAAGTTTTGATAATATACATGATTTCTTTAGTAAATTTAAATCTTTGATATTGAGCTTGGGTGAATGCGGTATTTCCAATTCTACGCAAGAGAAACAACTTATTCTAAGAATCTTGGCCAAGCTAGGACCAAAATATGTTGTATATGTCTCCAATTTCCATTATGGAAGATGTCTTTTTGGAACAAATTGGAAAATGCCTACGATGGCTCAGTTCATTGAGTATCCCACACAAGAGAAGAAAAAACTCATTCAAATGGGCCTAATCAAGGATCCCAAAGCACATGCACCCACCATGCATGATGGAAAAGGATCATCCAAACAAAAAGGAGAAACATAATGAGAAGGAGGGATATTCCAAACCCTTTAACAATTCTTCAAGTTCCAAAGACTCTTCAGATTCCAAGAAGAAGAAGAAGGGAAACCAGTGCACTTACTGCAATAAACCAAATCATGAATAATCCACATGCATGAATAAACAAATCAATCTTATGGCATAGGCACTTCAACATAAAAACCTTGGAAACTTCATTCTAGAGGGAGTCAAGAAGCAGAAGGAAGAAGATCATGCTCCTAAGAAAGGTAATCATCATGCTCTTGTTGCAATTAATTCCTCACATGATTCATGGATTATAGATTTTGGTGCATCCCATCATATGGAAGCTAAAGAGGAAGTTTTCTCTTCTTTGATTCCATGCTCAAGACCCCATTTTCTCATGGGGGATGATACTCTAGTAGAAATAGTAGGAGAAGAGAGAGTGGAACTCCATAATGGTAGTTTTGAGAATGTTTTTCATGTTCCAAAGCTTTCTATGAATCTACTCTCAGTTTATCAGAGCACTCAGAAAGGTAAAAAGGTTGAAATTACATCAGATTTAGTTTCAGTAATTGACATGCATGACAATTCCATCATCGCAATTGGTGAGGTGGATCACAAGTCAAGGTTGTATAAATTCACTTAGTTTTTTTATGATGACTCATCTTTTCTACTTACACATAAGGAGAGTAATTTGCATGCACCTCCAGTGCAACATGCATATACTCTTATGCTTCCATATTTTGTACATGGAAATAAGTAGGTAGTACAACTAGATAAGAAGCCAACATTGAAGCTTCAACAGATGCCCAAGAAGGCACAATTAACACTTTAGGCAACAGGTATCCTTGCAGGGAATCCATTGGATTCGAGGAGGACTTGATCTCAACATGAGGAGCCTTCTCATGTACTTTTAGCTTCAAACATGTACTTTTAGCTTCAAAACCTCTAATGCCCATGCATTACTATATGATTTAGTCTTATGATCCAAAACTCTACAGTGAGGTTTTGGGAAATCCATTATGGCAAGTAGCCATGCAAAAGGAGTATGACTCACTCCTAAAGAATCATACTTGGCATCTGGTTCCACTTCCACGAGAAAGGAATATTTTCAGGTGCAGATGGGTCCACAGGATCAAGAGGTACAAGGTTAGACAGGTTGCCAAAGGACTTCATCAGATCCATAAATATTTATACATATTCACAAAGACTTTTAGTGAGAAATTTTTTTAGACTTTGCAGGATCATCTTGTAGTGAAGAACACAGTTTCCTAGCAACTGTCTTTTCTTATTTTTGATGTTTTGTTCCCATGCGGTTTTCCCTATTTCCTCATTTTTCTAGTGTTCACTAGTTTCATTTTACATGAGTACCTGGACTAGTAGCCAGGACTCTGTTTTTTACTCCTTAGTGATGTTAAGGGGGGGTGTTGGAGAAATTTCCATTTTCAGCGCACTAGTTCAGTGGGAGTTAACTGACTAGTTCAATTTTAGACTTTCTAATTTTAGACCATCACTATTATGCATGCATTCCTAAGACAGGATGTCATTTCCTATATGAGTGAATATCACTCACTCATTGGATAGATCATAATATACATTGATTCTCATTCTTCATATTGTATCTCTCTTTCTTTTCTTGATAAGCTTTGTTTGTGTATTCTTTAGCTAGGTCTCCTATGCAGGTTTCCATGAAACACTGACAAAATACTACACCATATTTGATTTGTAAACTAAGTCTAGTCTATGAATCATAACAACATAATTCATAAGCACACATAGACAAGTAGATACCATAAGACACAATATCATCTCTAAACTCTCTCTTTATTCCTCTTTCTCCTTTCCAACTGACTATTACATTCATGACTTTCGCATAATCTGTCATCTCCCTAACATCCCAAGTCGTTACATATTATACTTTAAAATATAGGGCTTAAAACCCTAGTCTATTTATCCAAAAATTATCCCATTACAATGCATGGTCAACTCAATTAATTCGTTGTTCGACTGCTTTCTTCTTCTTTTCGCTCTTCATTCATCTTTTATGTTGTTCTTCTATTTCTGGAATGTCGTGTTTTCATCCTTCTCTCATGATTTATTCTCTCGCTCTCTTGCTTTATTATTTTTTTTGTGCATTGTCTTCCTCCTGCACACTTTCTTCCTACTTCACACTTTCCTTATACTTAGTTTTTTCTCCCAACCTTGTATCCAAAAATTCTTATCCAACATTCCCCCAACACTCACTCGTGGCTCATCCCAAGCCACTCAAACCTATGGCATGTTACTCAAACCTATGGCATGTTCTTCCATGCTGAAATGAAGTGTTGAGAGGCAGCCTTAATGACCTCTACCTCTTTGGAATTATGGCCTCCATTGTTGTTATCTCCTCTATTGCCTTTGGGGTTTTCTTCCACCATTGCTTGTTTGAGCTTACCTTGAACAATGGCCAATTCTCCAATGATCCTTACTGCTTCTTCCTGCCTTGGTCCTAGTTTTTGTTGAAGGATCTTTTGTTGGTCCCTTAGTCTCTCCACTTCTACACATGCCTTCCACTGAGCCAAAATGTTTGTCATAAGCTCTACTGGTGGCAGTGTAGTCACCTTTTATACTGCCTCGTGCGCCTGTTCTTGTGATTCTCTTAGCTTGGCGTCTATGGCCTTCATTTCTAGGTCTCCCATGAGTTATGTACATATTTGCACACTCTCCTCACAATTTTTTGCGCATTCATCTTCTAATTTCTTAATATTGTGTTATTGTTTCCATCCGCACCCTACCTTCCCACATCTCTAGTGGCATTCTGGACATGCTCCTTAGTTGTAAATCCTATATCTTCTCCCTAAAGACCTTCATGAATTTGTGAATCTTCGACAATTGTTCTTCCATAGTGGCTTATATTACTAAGGGAACTTCTGGTATTTCCTTGTATAATTTCTAGACAACTGCTTGTGTCTTTTGCACCATGGATTTGGATTTGTCCTTTTCTTGCAGTGCTTTCATGGCCCTTTCCTCAGCCCCCTATTTATTCTTCGGAACTTTCTCGATTCGGCCTTCAATATCCTTCTTTTGGTCAAGTGTCATATCATATTCTACTTGCACTTGGGATCTCTCATCCCTTATTCTTTCCAAGTCTCGGTTCACTCTATCTCCTCTCTTCGTTATTTCTTGCACCAATTCTGCTTGCAATTCCTGTAATATTTGTATGGGATTTTTTATACGACTATATTAAGTTGGCCCAGCGCTTGTATTTTCTCCTATAATTCACCCATTGGAAACTCTAGCGCATTCCCTTTTTAGTTATGTTATGTGTTGTCCGCTTCTATACTTGGTCCTGTGGACGGTCTACCCCCTGACCCGTGTTCTTTCTTGACACATGTTGTTCTTAGTATCTGTTGAAGTATTCCCAGCTGATCCTGCACGTTCTTTTTTTGTTCTTCTTGCTTCTTTGTTGCTTCCTCCCAGATTTCCTCTGTGGAATATCGCATCTGGTAACCAATCCTATCCATATCATCATTGGTTAAGATATATAATGGGGTATTCCTCTACGCCTTATCTTTCTTTTGCACCCCTCATGCCTGTTCTTTCACCTTATCCTTCCTTTTGGGTCCTACTTTAGGGGATGTGTATTTTCTAAGAAGATTGCTTGCGTCGTTCGTCTGATCATGTTATTCCTCACTTTTGTCTTGGTATTCTTCCTCTTCTGATGGCCCTGTATTTTTTGTTATGCTCTTCCACTCTTCCTCCTAGTCAGTGATTATTAACTTCACGTCTTTTGTTGTCAACCATTAACTGGTTGGAAACCATTTCCATGTAGGATCATTTTTAGCTTGCACATATAGATGGTGCATTCCAACTCTGAATCGTGCGATATCCTTGTATGTGGCGACTGATTCCTCTTATATGCATAGTGTGGTCTCCACTATAGTAGTAACCAATTGCAAATAGGTATAAAAGGTGGCATTGTTTTCGTTCTATCGTCTCTTGATTGTTGTGTAACACAAGTTGGCATACCTAGTAGCCAAAGGGAAGAAACCTGAAGTACACATGCGATGTTAATACATGAGATCTTGCCACCTGACCAACGCAATGAGGATGAGAAACCATGCATAGTGAAATTCAGTTCCCTTCTCCCTGGCCTTCTTGCAATCTTGTAAAAATTGGTTGACTAAAAATGTATCCCAGTTCATTTAAAATCCTTCCTTACATTTCTTTGTTGCTGAAATTACTATAGTTAGTACTTCATCTTTTTGACATTTACACAACAGTTTACATGCCAAAACCTACGTCGTAAACTTGACATCCTTGTCGTTGATGCTCTTCACATCCAAACCCCTCTTTCCTCTAAATGTGTCAATATTTTCTTTCATGTCTTCAGAGAAGGATCGCTCACCCATTTTGTGGAACAATAGTGTTGGGTCTTCTCCTACTTTTCCAAAACCAATGATACACACAATAAATGCAGTACCAATTGATATTGGGGGATCGAGCCAGAGTGTCCCCCCATGAAAGTAGCTAAGTAATACCTTTACATAGGTATTAATTTATGTACTTCGTCTGAAATGTGGAATTTCGAACAAGTTTAGTATCCCTACTTCCTCCAAGCAAGATGCCCATTCAAGTGGTTCTACCAGAATCGCTCATGTTCCTAGGGTGACCTTTGTGCATGGATATTGATCCCTGCCCAACTCAAGGAATTTTTATGTATTGGTGATATCATGGTCAATAAACTTCAGGTTGGAAATCTTCTTGAGCATATATTCATTGCTACTAACGCAGACCAAAACTAGTGCTATCGATAATGGGTACTTTGCAATCATCGGTACATTTATTGGTGGTGCATCATCCTTCCTTGGGGGTAAATAGTCTCTATGAAAAATTGTTGGTGGCGTCGAAGTCGAAGTTCTGGCTACCTTCTCAACCTCCACTTCTACTAGTGGTCATTTTGGTTGTTTCTTCATTGCAGTGGAAGGCCCTCCAACTCTTGGTGCTGCCATTCTACTTTTGTGATGGATTATTGGACTATCTATGTGTGTCTATGGGGCTTGTGTTAGCTCAGCTCTGGTAGTTTGGATTTTTTCTTTCTCGCTTGAATGTAACAATGACTTAGAGTTTACCAACTGCCTGTTGTTTTGGTGCTTTTGTGCCAAATATACTTGTCTCATCCAGCCTTAACTACTTTGTCCAATTTGTCATCGTAGTTGGTGACTTGCTAACTAAATGCTCCTTCATTTCCAAATCTGTCTTATGATTTTCCTCTCGCACCACTGATTTGTTCGTGATTTTCAATGAATTTTCTTATTTAAGATGTATACGTCGCTTTTATGACCTATCATGCTTGTAGCCTCACTTTCATTTCCATGCCTTACTTTTTTGAATGGTCTTGTCATTACCAAACTGCGCATTGGTTATTTTCTATGTCATTTGTATCCTTCGCAGTCAATCTCATCTGTGTTTTGTCTCTTACTTGGTGCAATGTTCTTTTTGTGTGTGATGATCCTTCCTCCCGCGTAATGTTTTATGCCTTGGTACTCAAACACTCTTTTTCTTTTTCCTATATCTACTTGTTATTTTATTTTATTCATTTTTCTATTTTTTCTTTTTTTTCCTTGTTACTATGGTAAAACTACTATAATACAGGGGTTCTTGCACAACCCATATTACTACACAGACTGTCGTTCGTCTCTATAGAGTTTCAAATGACTCCCATTCCCCATTCCTTCCAGGACTTTTCCATTCAAGGTTTCCATCCGCGCAACAACCATCTCATTTATTTGTTGGATCACGTAGGGTCCTAACCAGTGCATGTGAAACTTCCCTAGATGTTGCATATACTTGTTGTCATAGAGTACTATCGAATTATCGACTTGAAATTTCTTTGGTTTAATGTGTCGATCATGCCATGCCTTCTCTCTGGATTTCTAAACCTGTTGATGGAATCCTACAATAAAATGGTCCTCCTCAAGTTGTACTGACTACACCAACCTCTCCTCTATCGCGCTAGTATATGAGAGCTCAGTGATTGTTGCAATGCACATGCTAGGTAAAATAAAATCCATTGGCATCACTGCTTCCTGTCCATAGACCAACCGAAAAGGTGTATGTCATGTCATCTTCTTACTCGTAGTTCTTTGAGCCCATAGTAATGCAGGGACTCGTAAGTCCCAATCATCTATCCCTACATTGCAGATCTTTGTCAAAGCATTCTCTAAAATCTTATTAAAATCTTCCACTATGCCATTGGCCTACAGGTAATATGGTGTACTCTTTTGATGATGAATATGAAACTCCTTAGTCAGTGCAACAATTTTTTTGTTCGGAAAGTGTCTAAATTTATCACTAAGTAATATGTGTGGACATCCAAACCTCGTGACTACATTATTGAACAGAAAAAACGCAATAGTCTCCGCAGTACAATCGCTAACTGGTGTTGCTTCTTCCCATGTTGTCAAGTACTCTGTTGTAGTGATGATGTACCTTGTCCATGATCAAATTCTTGTGGATTGATTGATCTTATAAAGTCAATCTCCCACTTATCAAATGCTTGCAATGTAACATGTGTATTTAATAGCATTTCATCTCTCCTAGATGGTTTTACCACTCTTTGACATACATTGTAGGACTAAAAATACTCCTTCACATATTTTTGAAGCATAGGACACCAAAGCCCTGCGCATAAAATATTATGAGTCATTTCTATTTCTGTGTAATTTACTCCAACAATTCCATCATGAGCTCCTTCAAGTATCATCAAACTTTCATGTTCCAGTACCCAATGCCTCAATATTCCATCCACACCCAACTTATATAAATTCCCTGCAATCAATTGATAATATGTTTCTTTCACTACCAAAATGACGCTTGAATCCATGATAATCTGGTTCCCGATGACGCTTGAATCCATTAGGATTGAAACGGAAACCTCATGAAAATGTAAACTCCCCTGTGTTTTTACAGAGGTGGTACTCCTCTTTGATTTGAGATTTTCTTGGGATTCTAGATATTCAAAATATGGGACTTGACAAAAGTCCATTGTGGTGATTCAAAGAAATATAATTATTGCAAGAAAGATAAAAAGGAAAATGTTTTATTTTCTTTTGAAAGAAAGTTTTTGATAAAGGACCAGGAACCGAGCACACTCACACATTTAAAGCAAATAAGCAAAATTTCCCCACATCCATCATAGTTTGACTAAATATTTCTGATCACATAAAAATAAAAAGAAGATGATCTGCATGCATAAGATAACTTTAACAAAGTGAACATGGGAAGCTCAAATAAATATAATGAAATATCAAACTCAAATACTTTGTATTCAAAACTCTGGGTTGCAAAGTACAGTCAAGATTGTTCCTGAAATAACTCTCTTGAAATTTCTAAAAAATATATAGTCTGTTACATATTATTTTAAATTCAAAATGTGTTTGTCTTAAAGACTGGGATTGGGGCTCCCACGAAACTTAAAGAAAATATACACAAGAATTAATCTTGTAGAAGGAAGATGGTGGGCGCTAAAAGAACAACAAGACTTAGTAAGAAGAAAAGAGGAGTTATCAGTCTTTGGTTGAACCTTTCTAGTGAAAGAGGTGGAATAAATGGATGAAGGACTTGATAAAGAAAAGAAGGATGTGATCAACATAAACTTAGTATGATGGTCTCTCTTGTCTTCACTTGCTTTCTAGTGTCCTTTTATTGTCTTCATTAATGGTTACAGGAACCGTATCAACTGTTTCTTGCCCCTCGGTGGTCAATTTTTTGATAGCTTTCTTAAACCATTATTCAATATAAATTTTCATTAGTGTCACATTGATTTCATGCCAGATTTTGATGTTGAATAGCTCGCCCTACAAGTCTCTCAGATCAAGGGAAATGCCATGTAATGCTTCTTCAATATCCTAATTTTTCATGGAATAGACCACTAGCCAATTATCTATGTTGTCCTCCTCATATTCAAGTATACCATAAAACTTTTCAACTGACAACCCTTTAAAGATCTCAACTTGCTCATCAAACTGTTGTTTTGTTAGGAACAATGAGTTGATGATCAATTTGGGATCTTGGACTTTGTTGGTTCTTCCGGCTAGGTCCACCTTTGTGAGACTTTTGAATAGTTCTTCCCTCCTCGATATGTCTTGGCTACACGTTTGAACAATGTTATTCAAGTTTTTTATCTTTTTTTTCCAGCACGCGTTCAACTATTTAATTCAACTTGGAGAGGGAAGATCATCCTCTCTTCTCCTTAGTTCTGTCATGTTGGAAAATTTAATACCAAAGGGTACTACAACATCAAGGTAAAAACCTTCTTCATTTTTCAGGTCGGCTTGCAAATACTCATGGAAGGCATGCATCCTTGATCCAAAAGAAGCAATTTTTTTCGAAATTTCCCAAGCCTCTATGATCAATGCCATTATTTTATTGATATTTCTCTCCACATAGCTCCTATATTATGTAAGTGAGCTTGGAGATCCTTTTAATTTAGCAGCGAGCGTGGTGGGTCCACTGATTTCTAAAGGACTGGAAAGAACTGGAAGAGTAATTAATGTCTCTTCCAGTTCCTTGATCATTTATTTTAACTACATGTTTTCTTCTTCAAGACCACCAATGGAGTCATCTAGTGCATCGTTGATTGCTCTATGAATTTTAGAAATATGTGAAGGTCGCATATATTTTAGGTCAACCTCTGAACGAGATTTTCCTTTCTTATTCTTTACATCAATTTTCTCAATAATCAATTTTTTGGATTCCCTATTAAAGACAATGCTCTAAAAAACAAATGACTCTTCTTCATTGAAGGTCTCATTCTCAATGATTTCCAAAGACGGATTCTTGTGGGTCGTGTTCCCTGACTAATCTAGCGGGGGAATTTTTTTCTCGATTTCCACCTCGAGATCCATATCTTCAAGGGAGAATCTATTGATATCACTCTATATGCATTGGTGTTTTTCCTCTTGCATGAAATTTTCCCTCTTTTTTCTTAGAGGAAGCTTGTGTGAGCTTTCAATTTTTCCCGGCGGGGGATTCTTGTCCCCTCTACCGCCTGAACTATTGTTGGTCACTTTTCTGGGTGGGTGGGCCACTGGAGAATTTCTCCGAGATTTTGTATTCTTAGGAGTAACAGTTGGGGATTGGACACTCTTCTCGTTGGGACCCTTACCTTTCTTCTTGTAAAATTCATTGGTACTGAGTATCAATTCCAAGTCACCAGCATTGTGAGTAGGAGCACCTAAGTTATTATATTCTTCTTCACTTAGAACAGTATGGACAAATGAATTGTTGAACCCCACTGCTAGCATATGTTCCACAAAAAATTTGTTAGGTTCAAACCCTTTTATCTTTTCAACATACTTGAGATTCAGATTGTGGAAGTGGTTTGCAAATTCATCGATTTTGTTTATATTTATGAATACAAAGTCCCCAATTTTCCAAGGAAAGGGTATGAATTGATTTTTTCGTTTGTCCTGAAAAAAGTGCAGCCACAAATTATATTGCCTTGCGACTTCTGTAATAAACATTCTATCAAATATATGTCATGGAAGAAAGGAGGGATTTTCCTTATAACCGAAAATCCTGATAACATTGTAATTTTCCATTTTCTCCAACACCCCCTTTTTATCCAGGAATTTACTTTCCTGGTTGGATATTTTGGGGGTATATTTTCCAAATAACAATCCTTTAAAAATCGAGACAAAATCATTGAAAACTTCATAAAAATGGAAAGAATAGTTTTGTCTCCACAACACTTGGTACCAGAATGTAAG
>CBVK0100581859.1:0-11508 GCA_900067695.1 Picea abies
GGTCCTCCAACTTCGTAAGGACATAACTCTCAAACCGTGAGGAGTTATGTGACATTACACATACCACCATAAACGGAATGACATGTAATATCCATATAGAATAGTATTACCTTCAAATATAGAAAAAATCACACCATTATCCATCAAACAAACTTGGGTCCATTACCCAAACCTGGGTTCTCCAACTTCACATGGTCATAACTCTCTAACCGTGAGGAGTTATGTGACGTTCTACATACCACCGGAAATGGCATGACAAGAAATATCCATCTAGGATAGTTTCCATATCAAATTCACTGTCCTTCATCTCATTATTCCACAATTAAGCATGGGTTCTCTTACTCCGCAAAGCGTCTTCTCGTAAGATCTTTCACCATAAGGGGACCACTTTGGATTTCATCCATATTTACTTCTTATCAACCATGAAAAAACAATAATGAGTCATATTTACATCAAACAATATTGGGTCCATTACCCAAATCTTTGTGCTACAGGGCTTTCTTCAAGGGTTGACATCAATGACAACCAACCTTAATTAACACATTTTCCCAATATTTCTTTTTCTAGAATGTCTCAGATCATGAAATTGGGAGTCCATTAAGGAAACATATCCAAGTAGCTATGGTAGAAATTTCATCTTGTGGGTCGTTGTATATTTGGAGTTACACTCTGTGGAAAATAAGGTTTGTGGGTAGTCCTGAAACTAGTCTAAAACATCTGTTTCGGGTAAAAATGTCATAACTTCTTCATAAAAAATCTAAATTTAGTAATACCAAATTTTTGGTTTAGGGTACAGTCTGTAGTATTTTTTGTACAATTTTCATATCCATACAACAAATATTATGTCTGGGGTACACTCTACAAGTTCGCTCTCTAGAATAAGCCATAATTCAACAAGGTATGCCATTTTTTCTATAACTCCTTTTTTGAGAGGTTCCAAGTAGTGACACCTAGAGGAATTGCACAAAACACACTAAAGAACATTGTGTACTATTTTAATATCTTTATTCATTACAGGTACATAGTTATAATTATTTCTAGTTAGGGTTGTTGACTAATCCAAAACTAGCCGTGTGAGACTAAAGTAAAGTTTGATGAAAATGTTAGTCTATTGTTGTTAAAGTTAAGGAAGGTTTGCAGGTATGTGGTCATATACACTAGGTATATTACAAAGTTACAAATCAGATTTGGATGATGAAATTGATGAGGGATTTTGGTTGAGGTACATGTTGCGTACATGGTTGAGACAAGTAGTTGATGAGTTGGCACATACATGAGGTGTATAGTTGATGATGTTGGTACATATTGATGGTCATAGTTGATGACTAGTTGATACATGATTGATACATACTTGTTACATGGTTGATGCACTTATTTATGGTACAGGTTGATTACAAGTTGAGGTATAGGTTGATGCATGGTTCAGGTTATTGGTACAGGTTGTTTGGTGCAGGTTTATTGGTACAGGTTTACATCAGTATATCTCACAGTGATAGTGTGACAATGGTTCCATCATTCTACTTATACGTCAGGGTGGTTCGATGAGGCAAGGTAAGGTGCTTGTAGCCACCTTCTGGTTGTAACCGGAGAACATAGGAGGTTGTAGGCTCCTTCTGGTTGTAGCCAGATACTTGGGGAGTTGGATCTTCCCTTAGGTTGTAGCCTAATAAACTAGGGGGTTGGAGCCTCCTTCCAGTTGCAGTTGGAAAACAAAGGAAGTTGGTGCTTCCCATGAATGTGATTCTTCAATACATATAAGAAAATCCATTATGTGGTTTTCTCCCACTTTGGGTTTCCATGTAAAAACACTGATGTACTGTGTATGTGTATGATTGTTCATTTTTTCATAGTTTATTTACTCTGCAAATATTGGATGATAATACTACATTGATATAACACTTGCATTATATGGTTAAAAAAGATTCAATTTCTCTATTATTGATTCACCCCCCCCTCTGAGTAATCCAATAATTGGTATCAGAGAAGGTTCATTCAGAAATCAGTTTAACCACTGAAAGGTATATCATCGAGAGAAAAAAACATGTATAAAAATGGAATACCACAGTTTGATGGACATAAGTATGTTTTTTGGAGCATAAGGATGAAGACATATATACAGGCAGAGGGATTTGAAATTTGGCAATCAATTGTAGATGGATACACAACACCAACAGTTTCGTCGACAAATGACAAAGCAATGGAACTCGGTCATAATAATTCCAAAGCCACAAATTCACTTGTGAATGGTCTTGGAGAATCAGTATTCACCAAAGTTGCACATTGTAAATCCGCTAAAGAGATTTGGGACAAACTTCAAAATATTTATGAAGGAGATTTAAAAGTCAAAGAAGCAAAGCTTCAAACTTACAGAGGTCAATTCGAAAAACTAAAGATGAAGGAAGATGAGAACATTGCAACTTACTTTTTATGAGTCGATGAAATAGTAAATGCAATCTTGGGATTGGGAGAAGAAATCAAAGAATTTGTAATTGTTCAAAATGTACTAAGATCTCTTCCTATGAGATTTTACCCTAAGATATCAGCATTAGAAGAAAGAGCATATCTAAACTCAATAAGCATGGACGAACTACATGGAATTTTCACAGCATATGAAATGAGAACTAAACAGGAAAATCCATACATAAAAGAAGCAGTCTTCAAAGCATCCAAAAGGTCAAAGAAAAAGGGAAAGAAAAAAGAAAAAGAACATAGCAACAACAGTGATGTCTCGGAAGATGATGAAGAAGCGACCAACTTTGTTAGAAGATTGAACAAGGGAACCAACAACAAGTATAGAGGTAAGCTTCCTTTGATTTGTTTTAATTGTGATGGTATTGGTCATTTTGATAACAAATGTCCTCATAAAAAAAAGAGAAATGATGAAGGTTACTCAAATGGAAAAAAAACATATAAAGGAAAAAGAACCACAAAGAAAGTTTTCAAAAAATGATTATGCACCAAAGAAGACATCTCATCATCAGATGAAGATGAAGTCAATGACAGTGAGGCATAAAGAGTTCTATTCATGGCAGTAGAAGACTCTAATAAAGAAGACTCTGAAGAAGAATATGAAGAGGCCAAACAAGAATATGAAGAGGCTGAAGAAGAATATGAATAGGTCGAAGAAGAATATGAAGAGGAAGAAGTTGACTACCGAGAAGAATTGTTGTGTGTCATAGAAGTTATCAAAAGATAAAAGAATAAAAACAAGAAATTACAAGAGAAAATAGAAAAGAAATAAGACACTCAGGAACTAGAACAAATGATCACAAATTTGAATGTTCAAATTGAAGAAGATAAAATAATTGAAGAAGCACTCAAAGAAAAGCTAGAAGTAAGAAACATGATCATTGGAAATTTGGAAGCAGAAATTGTCACATTAAGAAATGATATTCAAAAGAAAAATATGCAAAACAACTCAAAAGTTTTGAATGACACTATTAGCAGTCAAAAATCTCATCATGACGAGTCCGGACTTGCATACAATCAGACAGAAAAGGGATCAAGCTCCAAAACAAAAGAACAAGAAATATATCCAAAAATCTATGCACAAAAAATCAAAGGGGATAGGAAGGCCTACAAAGAAAATTACAGGGACACTCCTCCACTGAGAAGATTCAGATTTCAGAATCAATGACTGATAGAAATAGATAGGCCTCGGGAAGAAGAAGGATTCATAATAGTACCTCCTTTCAAAATATCTTCAAATCCTAGGTATCAAACTATATTTTTTGGTTTATGTTATGAAAGTAATAATTTTGGACATAAAGTTGTGAATTGCAGAGCTAACAACATGAACATAAACAACTTTGAAAGTCATACACAAAAGGGTTATCCAAGAAGGCCTAGTGAAACACAGAAGAAGTTACAACATGTTTGAATCTTTAAGCACTGAAGTGGAATAATACAAATGTAACTTTGTACACATTGCCAAATATTGCAGAATGACAGTCCCTCATACATAACCACAACAGAACAAAAACAGTCACAGATAGGAACCTCATAAAAGGACATGGATAAGAAAGCAAAATCAGTATAGCAATGAGGAATGCACACTCTCTCTACAATCTAAGCAGAAGAAACGTGGTTGATATGTTGACAGTGGCTGTTCAAAACACATGACAGGTGATAGAGACAGGTTTCTTACATTAATAAAGGAAAGAGATGGATCAATCTACTTCGGAAATGATGATTAAACTAAAATCATTGGAAAAGGCACAATCATAATTGGGAACAAGAATACCAAGGGAGAAAATGTTCTACTAGTATGAGATATGAAACATAATCTTCTAAGTGTGATTCAAATGTGTGACCAAGGTCATAAAGTTACTTTCGATTCAAAAAAGTGTGATATAATAAAAGAAGATTCAGGAAAATTGATTGCAACAGCTGTGAGAACTTCAAACAACATATATGTATTAAGTGAAATTGGAAATGAAATTTGTTTCCTAGGAAAGGAAGATGAAAGTTGGCTATGGCATAGAATAATGGGTCACATACATTTTGATAACCTTGTCAAAGTCAGCGAAAGGGAAGCAATTAGAGAAATTCCCCAGATCACAAAACCAACCAACACTTTATGCAAGCATTGTAAACAAGGAAAGAAAACAAAGACCAAGTTTAAATCAAAAGAATATTCAATGACAAGACCACTAGAAATTGTGCATATTGATCTAGTTGGACCAACTACAACAAAGGGTTTAAAAGGTGATAAATACTTTATGTTATTAGTTGATGATTATACAAGAATGACTGTAGTTTTCTTTCTTAGGAATAAGTCATAAGATTTTGAAAACTTCAAGGTCTACAAGGAAATGGTTGAAAATGAAATGGATTCAAAAATCAAATGATTGAGATCTGATAATGGAGGAGAGTTCACTTCAAAGGAATTTATGGAATACTACAACAAGTATGGAATAAAAAGGCAATTCTCCATTGCTAGGACACCTCAACAGAATGGAGTTGTTGAAAGAAAGAACATGATAGTACAGAAAATGGCTTAAACAATGCTAATGGATTCCAAATTGACAGATATATTTTGGACACATGCAGTGCATACAACAATTCACATTCAAAACATAGTAACGCTGATAAACAACACTGACAAAACTCCCTACAAGGTATAGAAAGGAAGACTAGCAAATGTGAAGAACTTCATAGTTTTTGGAAGAAAATGCTACATCAAAAGAGAAGATGGAAGAATGAGAAAGTTTGACTCTCGTGTTGACAAAGGAGTACTTGTTGGTTACTCAAGTACAAGGAAATCATACAAGTGTTACAACCTGATATTGAACAAAGTTATGGAAAGCGTCAATGTAACAATTGATGAAACAGGTAGAAAATAATTAAAGGAAGAAGAAAACGAATCAATGGAACAACTTTATGAAGAAGAAGCAAAAGATGAAAAATAAGTAGAAGGGGAAGATGAAGAGAATCCGACAGAAGCAAAATAACAAGTTCAACAAGTGCCTCCAAAGACACATAGCATATGAGAATAGAAGAATCATCCTTCAGATCATATTATCAAAAACAAAGATGCGGGAGTTGAGACTAGAAGAAGAATTCGTTCACCAGAACAAATACACCTATCACTCTCATCTACGATTGAACCAACCTGTTTTGAAGAGGCCAGCAAGGATGAATTTTGAAATAAGGCCATGGATGAAGAATTGGATCAAATAGAGAATAATGACACTTGGGAGTTGGTTCCAAGACCAAAGGATAAGAATGTGATCGACACAAAGTGGGTATATAGGAATAAATTGAATGAAGATGGACATGTTACAAGGAACAAAGATAGATTGGTATGTAAAGGATATGCACAGGTTGAAGGAATTGGCTTTGAAGATACATTTCCCTTAGTTGCCATAGTGGAAGCAATCAGATTGATTTTAGCTTATGCATGCTCCAAAAATATTAAAGTGTATCAGATGGACGTAAAATCATCTTTTCTGAATGGGGAACTTGAACAAGAAGTATACATTGAACAACCAAAAGGATTTCAGTTGTCAGAGAACGTAGATTGTGTGTGTAAATTAAAGAAGGCCTTGTATGGTCTAAAATAGGCTCCTAGAGCATGGTACTCTAGACTAGATAAATATCTACAGTAGGAAGGGTTCAGAAACAAAAGTGCAGACAATAAACTCGACATCAAGGTAACTCAAGATAGTATTTTATTAATTGAAGTTTATGTTGATGATATTATTTTTGGAATTACTAATGACATGTTAAGATAGAAATTTGCAAAAGACATGAAGAATGAATTTGAAATGCCATTACTTGGAGAACTATCCTTCTTTCTAGGTCTTTAGATACGCCAAAGAAACCAAGGAATTTTTATTTCTCAAACCAAGTATATCAAATAAATGTTAAAGAGGTTCGGAATGGAAGATTGAAAACCAATTATCAGTCCCATGCAAACCAGTTGCAAGTTGAGAAAATATGATGATTCAAAGTCTGCAGATCAGAGGCAATACAGGTCAATGATTGGTATCCTACTATATGTGACAACATCCAGACCAGATATAATGCGGGTAGTTGGACAAGTGGTACGATTTCAAGCAGCACCAAAGGAATCACATGTATTAGCAGTGAAGAGGATTTTCAGATATCTCAAAGGAACATAAATGTTTGGGTTATGGTATCCAAAAGAAAAGGATGTATCACTTATTGCCTACACAGATGCATATTGGGCAAGTTGCATTAATGACCGATGAAGCACCAGTGGAGCAACGTTCTACTTGGGTGAGTGTTTAGTATCATGGATAAGAAAGAAACAATCATCAATATCTTTATCTACAGTCGAGGAAGAGTATATTGCAGCAACAACATGTTGTACACAGGTTCTATGGATGAAACAAACTCTGACATATATACAGGTTGAGTATGATAAGCCCATTCCAATATATTGTGATAATACAAGTGCCATCAATATCTCAAAGAACCTGGTGATGCACTCCAAGACAAATCACATTCCAATCAAGTATCACTTTCTATAGGAACAGGTTGCAGAAAAGAACATCATAGTTGAATATGTGGGCACAAAAGAACAAGTGGTAGACATCTTTACAAAACTGCTTCCATGGGAAGCCTTTGAGTATCTTCACCAGAGACTCGAAGTTATTTCTACTCCAAAATGAATTCTTTTGAATTCTTATCTTATATGTCTTAGATGTACATGAGGAAGCACCATAAAGAAGACAGTTCAGGTTGGGAGATTAGAGGAGTTAGTTAGCAGGAGGAACCCAGAATGGAAAGATACCTTTTCCATTGATGACAAAGGGGCAGATATTTATCAGATGCAAAGTGGTTCCAGGGGGAGCGTTGGTCACAGAGATGCAAGCATGGTTCCAGGGGAGCATGAGTGATATGATTTCAGTATTGCATTAGAGTGTTCCCATCAATGCCAAAGGGGGATATTGTTGATTAATTTAGTTGGTTGTCATTGATTTCAACCCTTGAAGAAAGTCTGGTAGTGAATTTTGGTAGAACAAAGGTTTGGGTAATGGAACCAATTTTATTTAATGTATAATGGTATGTGTTTTGATATATTTGCAGGTAATACTATTCTAGTTGGATAGTACATGTCATGCAATTTTCAGTGGTATGTGGAATGTCACATAGCGCCTCACGGTTTGAGAGTTATGGCCTTATGCAGTTGAAGGACCCTCATGTGATTGGCTCAAACCCCCAAAAGGTTAAAGAAGTCAAAGTTCTTGCAAAGAAGAAACTATTTAAATAATAAAGTGAAGTGAAAAAGTCAAAGAGGATTATTTAAATAATAAAGTGAAGTGACAAAGTCAAGTAGGATTATTTAAATAATAAAATGAAGTGACAAAGTCAAAGAGGATTATTTAAATAATAAAGTGAAGTGACAAAATCAAAGAGGATTATTTAAATAATAAAGTAAATGGAGAACTTTCTAATTATGGAAAGTGGTTATAAGAAGGTTAATCCTAAAATGAGCAAAATGGGTTAAGTGGCCAAGTGGCTATTGGATACATGAACAAGTGGCAAATTGGGAAAAGTTGGACATAGGTGACTATGTGGACAAAGTGGTTATGTGGACAAAGTGGCCTAGAAGATGCTTCTAAGGAAACTACTTGGAGAGTATAAATAAGAGGCAAGGCTCTCTCATTTCAATCACACTTGAGAATATTGAATATCTACAGGTGAATTAGGTAACTAGAGGATACCTAAGACTAATTTCAGAGGGAAGGTGAAGTAAAGAAGGCTGAAATTCAAGGGAGGATAAATTCTTTTGATGATGCTTTCTAAGGTATGTTATTTACAGGTCATCTCATTTTCGCAATAATTTTTTTTCTAGAATGACTCAAACCGTGAAATTGGGAGACCATTGAGGAAACATATCCAAGTAGTTGTGGTACAAATTTCAGCTTCTGGGTCATTGTATTTTTGGAGTTACACTCCGTGGAAAATAGGGTTTGTGGCTAGTCCTGAAACTAGTCTAAAAAAGGTGTTTCGGGTAAAAATGTCACAACTTATTCATAATAGATCCAAATTCAGTAAGACCAAATGTCTTGGTTAGAGTACATTCTGTAGTTTTTTGTGTACAATTTTTATATCCATAAAACAAATATTCCAAGTGGGGCATGATCTACAATTTCTCTCTCTAGAATAAGCCAAAATTCAACAAGGTATGCCATTTTTTCTATAACTCCTTTTCTGAGAGGTTCCAAGTAGTGACACTTGGAGGAATTGCACAAAACACACTGAAGAAAATTGTGTACTATTTTAAGATCTTTATTCATTACAGGTACATAGTTATGATTATTTCAGGTTAGGGTTGTTGACTAATCCAAAACTAGTCATGTGAGACTAAAGTAAAGTTTGATGAAAATGCTAGTCTCTTGTTTTTAAATTTAAAAACGTTTTGCAGGTATGTGGTCATATACACAAGGTCCATTAAAGAGTTACAAATCAGATTTGAATGATGAAATTGATGAGGGATTTTGGTTGAGGTACATGTTGGGTACATGGTTGAGACAAGTAGTTGATGAGTTGGCACATACATGAGGTGTATAGTTGATGATGTTGGTACATCTTGATTTGTCATAGTTGATACATGATTGATACATACTTGGTACATGGTTGATGCACTTTTTTATGGTACAGGTTGATTACATGTTGAGGTATAGGTTGATGCATGGTTATGCATGGTTCAAGTTATTGGTACAGGTTGTTTGGTGCAGGTTGATTGGTACAGGTTTACAGCAGTGTATCTCACAATGATAGTGTGACAGTGGTTCCATCATTCTACTTATACGTCAGGGCGGTTGGACTAGGCAAGTACAAGTGGTTTTATCCACCTTTTGGTTGTAGCCAGAGAACATAGGGGGTTGTAGCCTCCTTCTGGTTGTAGCCAAAGAATTGGGGAGTTGGATCTTCCCTCAGGTTGTAGCCTAAGAAACTAGGGGGTTGGAGCCTCCTTCCAGTTGCAACTGAAAAAAAAGGAATTTGGTGCTTCCAATGAATGTAATTCTTCAAGACATATAAGAAGAAGCATTATTTGGTTTTCTCCCACTTTGGGTTTCCACATAAAAACACTGGTGTATTGTGTATGTGTATGATTGTTCATTTGTTCATTGTTTATTTACTCTGCAAATATTGGATGATAATTCTACATTGATATAACACTTGCATTATATGGTTAAAAATGATTAGATTTCTCTATTAGTGATTCACCCCCCTCTCAGTAATCCAACACATTCCCCTTAATTGAGTTATGAGCCTTTGAATATTGACTCTATAAGCTAGCATGGATTATTCCTTATCTCCCAATTGAGTCAAGTGGTAAGATTATTTCAATTAATGTCACATTATGAGATGTCCCATGAAATACAATATCCTCTTTGGGGTGATTACATCTATACCATGAATTCTATGGTGTCTTATTTATTTCTATTAATGTAATTCCCTCATGAAGGATGCAACATCATCATTGATCAACTAGCATATCATGATCCTCCACCATGTTCAAGATCTAACACAACCTCACTTGATGTCATTCACACCAATCCAATAAATTGTGTAGCCACTTCCATGGTTTTCACATCATCTACCATACACAATAGTTTGACTATATAACCACCTCATAAACACTCTAATGTAGAAGGTGGGTGAGTTCATTAACCCTAGGGGGGAATCTATTCGAATATATTCCCACATTTGAAAATGTCCATAGGTCTCACCAACCACACTTTTCATTGATGATGATAATTTTGGTGGTTATGAATTCTTATGTTGGTCCTAGAGATAACCTCTACATATGTTCTCCTATGGACTTCATTCATGGGCCCAACTAGTCCACTATAATTCCCTCTAACTTTATCTCCTTTGGCAGTATCCTTGATCCCTCTCACCCAATATAATATCTTTTGTTGGTTATGAATTCTTTTGTTGGTCCTAGAGATAACCTCTACAAATGTTTTTCTATAGAATTCGTTCATGGGCCCAACTAATCCACCATAGTTCCCTCTGAATTTATCTCCCTTGGTAGTATCTTTGATCCCTCTCACCCAAGATCATTTCTTGTTGTTAACATGGATAATTTGGACCATTTTTCCACTTCTGAGTCCCACATTTTTAGCCCCACACTAGATGTCAAACAATTTCAGGTTCCAAAAACTCTCATGAATTTTCTATCACATCAAGAATTTAATTCACTTCTCTATATCCTCTTATCTGGATTCTCAACCTTAAATTTTATCTTTTGGTACCTTTGGTGCATTATCATTGGTACTTGGTAGTAATTCCTCCCTAAGCATACATCTATAAATGTTGGGGGTATTCCTACTACCTATCAAGTTCACACAAGACCTCACCTAAGTGTTATTGGATAAATCGGTAGGTGCATACACCAACTGATCTCCCTAGATCCACCTAGATCTAGAACAAAACACAGCGGAACATGACGCTTTCCTTAAGTTTTAGATATTGAATTTAATAACTAAAGAGGGATAGGTGGCCTACCGTTTAAACGCCACTTCCTCTCACCATTGCCATCCTAGCTACCTTCGAACGCTCATACAATGATGAATCTGCAAAAGAACACAACCAACCAAAGTGATAGTAATAGAATAAACTCAATATAAACCTATGTATGTGATCAAGGAATCATACAATAAAACACAACAATTTTTATAGGAGAGAATCATATTACTGTATCATATTAAATGTGAAAGAGAGATTACAACCATGGCCTTGATTTTGTAAGGTCCCTTCCAACTATCCTTCGTTCCCCACACACTTCCACTCCAAGAATTCTGAGAGCATAGATATGATAATATTCACAATCTATGTTGAAAAAATGGCTCATCTAGCTAAGCTAACAATATCCAAAGCTCAATCCAATCTAAGCTCCAAAATCAAAAGCTACAAACTCAAAGCTAATCTCATCCAAGCCCCAAAATCAAAAGCCAACTTTCTCCATGAGAGTTCCTCTCCTTTTATAAGTTGAAGAGGATAAGGTGAGGAGGTTAGGATGAT
>CBVK0100581860.1:0-11508 GCA_900067695.1 Picea abies
TGTTAAATCATAAAACCATGATATATTACTACTTTAGGAAACCAAAAGTGCACATAGTATGGCAGAAGAAACTTTTAGAAGATGTTGGAGGCATTGCAACTTCACCTACACTGACTCCAAAGGGGTAACAAGGGGATTAGCCATCCTTTGAAGTCTAGCCACCATCATCCTGGAACCTAGCTATTCAATAGTGGGAACGCTTATGACTATCTATAGAGTAATAGGGTCTAGAAAAGCAGGATTCATAATGAATTCCTACGGCCCTCATCTCAAGAAAGAAAAATATCACTTCATATACAATCTTTCCTACATCAACACACTACGAGGACAAGAATGATGGATATTGGGAAGAGATTTCAACATCTTCCTCACCTTAGAGGGAAAAAGTGGGGGTCTAAAATGCATGGAACATGACAACAAAAAGTTTCGTCACCTTATAGACAACATTAACCTAATATATATAGAGACAAGGAATGGCCCCTACACTTGGACCAATAAGCGAGCAAGGACGCAACACATTGCTAGTCGCCTAGATCTCTTTCTAATTTTGGAGAACATAATGCTTGAAGGCCCAATTATTGAGGAAGTTATTGTAACAAAGGTCGGCTCAGATCACTGGCCAGTCCATCTTTGGGTAGAGACAGTGGCAACAACAAAGTTCAAACCCTTTGATGCCCCAGGCAACAACAAAGTTCAAACCCTTTCACTTTGAGAAATTTTGGTTAACCCACCCAGACTTCTCAGATCTTTCCCAAACCTAGTGGGCCAATGCAAAAATTGAACATGGCACACGGAGGTACAAATTCTAATAATGCCTGAAGAATTTCAAACAACAACTATGGGACTGGAATAAAAGTGTTTTGGGGGACATTTTCCTTGCAAAAAAGGCTCTAGAACAACGTCTGGAGGAGGTTCAGCAGAGGTCCATGGTCTCCGGCTACTCGGAAGCCTTGCTACAGGAGGAAACAACTCTAAAAGAGAAACTTGAAAAAAGACACAAACAAGAGGATATTCTTTGGAGGAAAAAATCTTGGTTTCAATGGCTTAAGGAGGGAGAAAAAAACACAAAGTTCATCTACCACTCCATGATCCACAGATAGTACATCAATCACATCACAAATCTTGAGGACTCATAGGGTAACACTCTTATGGACCATACAAACATTGAAGATGAGCTAGTAAGATACTACAAAGAACTTCTTTCATAACCCCCTTTGGATAGAACGCTAGTCATCAAAAGAATCACTCAGCATATCCACACCCTCATCACCACAAATAGAATAAATCCTTCATGAGACCGATCATGCAAGAATAAGTGGACTAGGCCATCAAGGAAATGGCACCAGGTAAGGCCCCTGGGCCAGATGGCTTCACCATGGATTTATTCCATTACTGTTGGTCGATGGTTTGAGAAGAGGTTTGTGAACTGATGGAGGAATCCAGAATCTCAAAGCCAGTACTATTAGCTCTTAACGCCACTTTCCTCATTCTGATCATTAAAGAAGAGAGTGCTACCAATCCAAAGCAGTTTCAGTCGATTGCGCTATGTAATGTCATCTACAAGATCATAACAAAAGTCATAACTCTCAGGCTCAAACCCATACTCCCTTGTATCATTTCCAAGGAATGGTCAAGTTATGTGGAGGGGCGACACATCATGGACAACATAATTATGGTGCATGAAATCATCCACTTGCTCAAGACTACTCATACTCCAGGTATGCTCATAAAACTTGACCTCACTAAATATTTTGATAAACTAAGTTGGCAATACATGCATTCTTTCCTCTTAGCCTTTGGTTTTAGTACATATTGGATAGACTGAATCATGAAACTCACTTCTTCTTCTTTTTTATCCATCTTGGTTAATGGGTTCCCCTCTAATCCCTTATCCCCCTCCTGAGGCATGCGCCAAGGAGACCCACTCTCCCCTTTCCTCTTTGTGATCATGGGAGAAGGGTTAGGGTGGTATTTATCCTCCTCAATTGCTAATGGAACCCTACAATGTCTCTCTATACATGGGATCCAACCGACAGCCTCCCACAACCAATTTGTTGATCATACCTTGCTCTTGAACACCTCCACTGCCAAGGAAGCAACCAAACTTCACACTATACTCTCATATTTTAGTGAGGCCTCTAGGACCACCTTTAATCTAGAGAAATCATAGATCTTCATATTCAACATGCTAGCATCAGTTCAACGACACATCTACCGCCTCCTTCGCATCCCACAGTGCTCCCTTTTGTCCAAATACCTTGGCTTACTCCTCACAGACTCAGTATCTTGTAATACCTCCTAGAACTCCCTGATCCTCTCAATATCCAATCACCTCAGCTCCTGTACCTTAAGAACCCTTAACCTCCCTGCGAGGCTTGTCCTCCTGAAATCGGTGCTTTAACCCATCCAGACCTACATGTTTTCAGCTCTGGAAGCCCCACAAATAGTCATAAAAAGCATAAGGAATCTTTAGAGGAACTTCCTCTGGAACGACCACAAACAGAGGAAAACCTAGGCCTTGGTCAGTTGGGATAAGCTATGCAAACCCACATCCCTAGGGGGATTGGGGCTCCGTGATCCTAGGAAATTTAACAGTGTCATGGGAGAGAAAATCTGGTGATGGTGGCTCAAATATCCTCATAAACTCTGGGTGTGACTCTGGAGGAAAAAATACACTCTCGCTCTACAACAAGAGGAACTCATAAGGCTCAACAATTAGATCTAAGGATATAACATTTGGAATGCATCCTGGCGCAATCACCCACTCATCCAAAAGCACTCTTTACGGGAAGTAAGAAATGGAAGTTCAATGATCAATTCTCAATAGATTCCTGGAATCAAATCCCTCCCTTGCAATCTCTGGAAAGACTATCCCCCTACCAGACCTACCTTCCAAATTTAAGAGACCTCAAATTAGTAGACCTATAGCTCAATACCCAACACAAAAACCCCTGGCGCAACTGGAAAGTGCTTCCTCAAGACCTCCATCTACTGGACAATGTCGATATGCAACCTTGGCAAGAAACAATGGATAATAGGAAAATTTGTATCAGCATAGACAAGGACATCCTTTGTTGGGGATACTCCACAATGGGTACTTTCACGATCAAGGAGGCCTATTAGATTCAAGATAACTTTCACGATCAGGAAGAAGATCATATTTGGCACATAATCTAGAAAACTAGGCTCTGGCCAAAGGTCTCTACCTTTCTCTGGTTCCTGGTGTAGAATAGACTCCTCACTTGGTACAACCTAAGGAAGAGAGGATTTATTGGGCCCTACATTTTCCATCTATGCAACCAACAGGAAGAAATCATGGATATATCTTCAATCAATGTCAAGCCAGTAATCAGATCTGATACCAAGCCACAAAAATCATGAGGAAAACAAAGCCTGACAGAACCAGTATTCCAAGTACTTTAAGAAACTAAGGCTCTAGGGATTATAAAAACTCGATTCTATATAGAATATGGCAACCTTTTCTAGGTCTTATCATTTGGTAGCTTTGGAAAGAGAGAAACATACACATCTTCCACTCTCAACCCTCTCACCTCTCTGATGTTTGGGCTAAGACTACAACTAGAATTTGGGAAACAATTCAATTTTAGTCTTGGACTCGAGAGGACATCCCCGATGCCCCTCCAAAATCCCACATTTTCACTTCCTAGAAGAGAATCACCTCAAAGACACCTCTCCTTCTCTCCAATCCCCATGTCCCTCCAACACAATGCTTTAGTGTATGGAGGTTCCCCCCCTATGAATTTCGGAAGTTAAATTTTGATGAAGCATCCAAGGGTAATATAGGACCGGTAGGTTTCAGAGAAGTTATCAGAGACAACACAGGGAAAATCAAGTGCATCGAAGATGGATTTCTAGGGCATGATACAAATGAATCAGATGAGATTTGGGGCCTCATAAAAGGCCTCCAACTAGATCTAAGCCTTAATTTGTAGCCCCTAATAGTAGAAGGAGACTCATAAATCATCGTCTCTCTTGCCACAAAAGTTATCCAAGATTCGGACCCAAACAAAATCACACCCAGATGGTGCCTCACAGGTCCCCTCTCTCTTCTACAAGCCTCACTACTTCCTCACATCACTATCATCCCCTCACACATTAAAAGGGAGGCCAACAAAGTATCAGATCGACTAGAAAATGAAGGTGTCAATACCTAGGAAGAGCTCCTCATCATTAATACCATGGACCATCAAGATTCACAACTTCTACAAGAATGCCAAGACATGGCTCTACATGATTGCCTCTCCTCGGATGGGGTGAAACATGGACCACATGCGTCATTAGATGGGGAGAATACGAGGGTAGTTAAATCCCTCCGCTGCCACCCTCCTCCCATGTCCATTCACGGTGGTTAGTTTGCATGAGATCCAAGGTTTAGTGTGATGGGCCTTAATGGAGACCCAGGCTCGGCTCCTTGGCATCAATACGAATTCGATTATGGCCATTACTCCTAAACTAATGGGTACAAGAGCCATCCAATCGTTCATCCTCCTAGTATTTTCGTCCTACGAGAAATTCTATATTAGGAACTTGGGCGCTATGCACAGTATCATTTTGTTTGTTCTACTCCACAACTTAGCTCACACTGCTTGTGTATCCATATTCTTGTCACTCTTCTTAGCCATGCCATGAGAAACAGGCAAGCCCCAACAAGGGCCAACCTACTATAGTCAGTTTGGCAGACACAAATGCCCAGGACCAGCCTCTCTATCTCTCATACCAAGCGGCTTGGACCATCCAAGTTATTCTGGTCAGAATTGGTTTGAACAGTCTGAACTAGAGCCCTGCCCTTCTAGTACAGAGGATCTCCATGGTGGGTGCCCGATGGAAGAATAAATTCCGCCCAATTGGGAGAAATTTTTTCCTTTCCTGCCGTCAACCACCTTGGAGCACTGGCTTGCCACCTACACCACCATTTCTTTCTGGGGGCCAGTCGAGACAGACTACATCATGGAAGAATAAGTCTCACCTCCATAGGATCACTCGAGATAGAATTCATCCTCCACAATGGACGAGGACCCTCGTATGGATTCTGTCACTGCAAATGACTTCATTACTGCTACCATGGATGAAGACCCTGATGATGAATAGGCTCATGCTAATTAAGTGGATGAACAGACTCACCCATCTTCCATCTTTTGTGGACTCATAGAAGACCACCTGGTCTTTGTCTTTGAGATGAGAAAGGACCTGGCAGAGCAGAAACATCACCAAAGCATCTTCAACAAGTGTATGGATGCCCTGTATAGCTCCCTATCAAGCGATCCTGAGAAGAGTCGATTCCCAAATTGCTACCAGCCATTCATCTTCTGAATCCGTCAAGATGAACGCATGGGTTTGCCCCATGTCTAGCATTTTCACAGGTGTTTTCTCAAGATTAATGGCTAATTTTTTGCATTTTTTGCATACCATAGTCTCTGGTTCATGTTCGATAGGTGGTTGGGGCACTCATTCCACCGCCTATTTTGGTTTCCACACTTGTGGAAGAATAGGTGGAAAGTCCCCTTGTATGTATGTCGACAATTATCACTTTTTCTTAAAATTTTGGAACAATGAACAGTCATCATGTCCACACGTTCTTGTTTCCACTACGGTGGTAGAACAATTGGCATGCTATAATGTACACTCAGACACATATGTTTTCTGCTAAGGCAAGGTAATAATTATATATATATATATATATATATATATATATATATATATATATATATATATATATGATTATAATAATTGGAAAAATATTAATATAAATAATTTTTTAATATTATTATTAAAAAAGAAATAGTTGATGATAAATTTATGGTTTGATTAATATATATGATTATGATACATATTATATACAATGTTCTAATGAAGTGGTCCAATTTTTAACACAGATTAACTCTAAATTATATCATGCATAAAAGCTATAGTGAAGAAAACTATGACAATCAAAGGTACTTGTTTTTTTACAAAAGTAAAGTTTATCTTTTCTTTAAACACTTAAATAGTGAATTAAAGCTCCTATAATATGAACAATATTGAAGACATATATCATAGTTTTAGGACAACCCTCTCCACTTCCATTAATAAATTATGTATTGGCATGACAATGAGTGTAAAATTAAAAGGAAAAAGAGGCACTACATAAATACAGAGCAAGAAAATCTTAGATAAGCCTATCAAAGCCAGATCCAAAGAGATTCTCAAAGTAAATTGACTAGTAAAACTAAAAAAAATTGAATGATTCCCCCAAAGGACTGGAAATCCTACCTCAATTTTTTTTATGAATCTCTTATTGTTGTGGAAAACATTCCAATCATTTCTATACAGGATGAAGTGTTTTCTATAGAAGATATAAAGTTTGGAGTTAAGAAACTCACTAAAGGGAAAGCTAAGGACACTAAAGGATACCAAGATAAAATATTAGAACTTGGAGGACCTAGATTCTCATTCCTCACACACACAAGCTCTTCAACTTAGTAGTCAAGGAGGGATTTCCTAAACCTTGGACTAAAATCCTCATTGTTCCTATATTTAAAAGTGGAGATAAAATAAGTCCCTCTAATTATAGGACCATTATGAGTATCCCCATCTTAACCAAGCTAAACAGAAGTATTTTGGAAAAAAAGATTAACATATGGCTTGAAAGACATGGAAAAAGAGTTAAAGACCAAGTCAACTTTAAAGGCTATCATTCAATTGTGGGCCATCTTGTTATGGTTATGATCATTACAAAAGAGCGTCGAAATAATAAAACCAATCTCCTTTGTTGTTTCATTTATTTTAGAAAATCGTTTGACACAGTTCCTTAGGACTAAGATTTGGAATAGGTTAGAAGAGATCAAAGTTCCTTCTGAGCTAAGAGTTGTTTCAATAAATCTATATGAGAGAGTTATTTCTAGGTTTAGGAACATTGAGGGCTAGTCGAAAGAAATCAACTACAACATAGGAGTCAAGAAAGGTTTTCCCATCTCCCCTACCATCTTTGGCATATACATTGATAAGCTAGAAGATTGGTTGGAAGAAGATTGGTTGTACTATCCCAACTCTCTCTAGTATAGTCATAATCCTTCTTTTTAATGATGTTGTTAGTGCTCTTATGGAAATAACTCACTATTGAGTTTGAGTCCATCACCATGATCATAAGTTTGGGGATGCAATATCTCTAGATATTCTTGGAGAAAGATAGAGTAGACCCAAAACAATTTTATAACTTATCATCTCAAAATTAAAGGCCATACACCCTATCCTATTTTCCTCATTGAAGAGAGTATTTCCCCTATTTGGTGCATGAACATGATTAGATACTTAGTGTAAAAGAACAAGATAAACAACTTGGATGACAAGAGGCTCAAAAAAAATGCTTCAAAATCTATCCAAAAACACCAATAGCTCAAGAGGGCATGGAATCAAGATAACATGTCTTGGATAAATAATTGGGGACTACATGACAATATCATTCTACATCATTGGGGAATACATGAAGATGTCATTCTGTCGAATATCGATAATATTAAAAATATTTTTACATATAAATTTAAAGAGCATCTATGGTGCGATAATGATTTAGAAGATAAAAGAAAGATAAGATACTACAAGGATTTGGTCAACCCTAATCTAGAAGATCAAAAGCATCTCTGATTTCTAACTAGTGAAAATAAGAAAATCATCACAAACCAACTCCCACTATCTAGAAATTGGGCATTGGACGGTTCCCAAAACACCGTAGGATGTGAGAATTTGTCATCTTTGTGACACTAAGAGGGTTGAAGATGAAAAAAAAAATCTCCTAGACTGCCCTTCATATACCCAAATTAGATCACAATTTCAAAATATGTGTCACAATACTGACCTAGTCATCAAAACTGTGGTGATCTTGGAACACCTCTCCCATTGCTTTCTGCAGAGAAAGAATATTCTAAAGAAATATAAGTAATATCTTATCTTTCTTAAGGTTCCATAGATCAATTCTGGTCTTAATAGATGTTAATCCTCCTCATTATCATAAAAAAAATATTAATATAGACTATTTTTTTTAAATAATTTATATTGAAATTTTAAAATGATATTTATATTTTGAGTAAACAATATACTTATTATTAAAAGAGAATTTAAAAATATATAAAAAAATAAAAGAATCATTAATATATATATATAATAAATTAAATAAAATTTAGAATATCAAAATAACCACACAATCAAATTTGATTAAACTGATAATAAATAATGAATTTAAAAAATAGATAAATTACAAATTCTACAATAAAAGAGATAGATATAAAATTGGGAACTAGCGAATTATTGATAATTAGCAAAAATAATAAAATAATATAAAATAGAGAGTAGAACAAATTTTGATTCATAAATCAATATAGTCAAATAATATAAAATTGGGAACAAGGGAATTATAAAGAATTAGTAAAAAAAATAGATAAAACATAAGATTGTAAGATAATACTTGAAATTTCTCAAAAGGGTTGGATCCAATGGTGAAAAGCAAGGAGTTTTTCACCATTGGGCAAGGTTCAATTTTCATGAGGGCTTAACCTGGAGCCATGGAGGAACCTTGAGGTAATGGTCAAACTTTAAGCCACTAAATTATAATCAGTAAAAGAAATAAAGAATATGTGAAACTTAATCAAAATATAATGATGTCAAGTATTGACTAAATTCTTGGAGAATAAAAGAAGAAGTTATTGTACAAGCTAAATCTAAGGAGAATCTATGGTATGATAAAGAATTAGAGGATAAAAGAAAATTAAGATATTATAAGGAGGTGGTTAAGTCTAACCTTGAAGATTAAAAGTATCAATATTGATCAAATAAGAACTAATTCTCATGAGCAATCCCCAAAACAACATGGAAAGAAAGAATATGTAACCTTTGTGACAACAAGAGGGTTGAAAATGTGAGTATACCCAAATTGGATTCAATTTTCAAAATATTTCTCATAATACCAACATCCTAACCTTTTAAATCATCGGAAACTTAGTGATCTTGAAAAGTTTTTCTTAATGCTTTTCAACCATGAAAATAACATTTTAAATAAATCTGAGTAATTTATTGTTTTTCTTAAAGTTGGATAGAACACCATCATAATAAATTTTAGTTTTGAAATTAAATAATAAGATGATGCATCTATGGATCAAATTTGATTACATAATCAAACAAGGTTAAAAAGAAACAAAGTGAAATATGATAATTAATATGATTTTAGATCTAAGGATTAAAGTGAAAAATAATTAATACTTATAAAATACATACCTTATCCCACTTTGGATTTGAACTTGTGATCTCTTAGGAGAAAACATATGTTCTTGATTATTAGGCCCACAAAAACTGTATATAAAATGAAAAGGAAGATGATATATTAAAAAACAAATCCATATAAAAAGAGAATTATTTATTTATTAAAAAATAAGAGTTAATAAAGCAGTATTGAATATGTGAAATATGATAATTAGTATTCATAATTCAAAGATAAGACCATAGATATAAGGAATAATGTGAAAATTACTTTATATTAATAAAATATAATAAATTATAAATTAAAATGAATACATATAAAATGAAAAGAAAGAGAATATAATTAAAAAATTTTATAAAAAGAGAATTAGTTATTTATTAAAAAAATAAGAGTTAATAAGGGAGGATTAAACATCTAAGAAAAGATAGGAAAGAAAAAATATTAGGAAAAGTATAAAAATTATGAAGAAAATGAGAGGAAATAAATGAGATATGAGGGGAAATTTATTGACAAAATTGGTGGATAATAGGCTTTAAGATAGGCTTATAAATATAGTCATCTTAATGGATGGGATGTTTTTTCTTAATTTAGAGAGTTTTTTTTATAATTCTACAAGAGTAATAAGGGTATATGCTAAGATTTTATTTTTCTTGAAAAAATTGAATTGTTGTCTCTCGGTATATGTGAGATCATTGACAGGTTATGCCTCATAGATGGAGGGTATCTATCTCGATATATTGGATTTGTGCCTACCTTTTCTTATATATGAGTCACCCCCTAGATAGTTTGGGATCACAACTAGAAAGTTTCGAATCCTGGATTCACTGGATATAGTGTTGTTTTTTACTAGCTAGAGCTACACGAAATACATCAACAATCAAGGAACACAGAACATCATGGAATCATTGGATTGGATACATCCTCTACCGAAAAAATTTAATCTAGTAGTGATTGATTATTATAGTTTTTCTTTATATTACAATTTTTTGGTGTGGTTGTTTGTCTTTCTTGTTTATGGATAACAATTGATTGTAATGAGATATACTTTGTACAAGCTAGTACAATGGAAATGTGCAATCTCTTCCATGTTCAACTTGGATTTTATACATGAGATACATGTTGGACATATTTTCATTGATCTCAACAGTCGATATCGTTGTGATGTGATGATAAGTTGTTATGATGAATTGTCATTGTTGAGTTATCATTTGATGTGATGATAAGTTGTTATGATGAATTGTCATTGTTGAGTTATCATTGAAGAAATTGTCATTGATGCCAATAGTATAATAGTTAGCAGAGAATGAAAATGTCAAAAAGTGTGAAGAGAATGAAAATGTCAAACAACATGCAAAGATCAAAGCTTAGAAGGAAAAACGCATTGCAGAAACATGATCAGATTAAGTCGTGATTGTTGGATATGCAAGCGCCAGATCAATGGGAGGGATTGATTGCGGAGTGCCAAGGGAGAATTAAACAATGTGTTAATTCCAATCCTAGAATTATCCTAGACCGTCATATTATAAGAGAAGGACTGTTGGAGGACTGGTCAATGATCATATCAAGTCATGAATGTTGGATATGCAAGTGCCAGATCAAGGGCAGGGATTGATTGTGGAGCGTGAAGAGAGAATTAAAATACACATTATTTCCAATACTGCAATTAGTCTAGATCATCAGATGTCATCGACTCAAAGATCGACGATTGTGGTTGATCCACCAATAATCACACAACTTCAAATTGCATAATTTGGGTGACGGACTAAACCATGTGCAGGTTACAGTTCTCCGATCCACATAAACCAGTGGATCAAGTTGAGTGGAAGGACAGAGTAAGTCATGAGTCATATATCATGGAAGTAACATACACATGGTCAA
The DNA here is from genome assembly GCA_900067695.1 of Picea abies. Taxonomy (NCBI): domain Eukaryota; kingdom Viridiplantae; phylum Streptophyta; class Pinopsida; order Pinales; family Pinaceae; genus Picea; species Picea abies. Next base: position 11,126 of record CBVK0100581860.1, read on the forward strand.
CCCGACTTTGACCACTTCAAAATCAACCGAAGGAAATATGCATGAAGGAATTTTAGTCGAAGCCGAAGTTCTGAAGTAAACGTGAGTCATCCGATCATATGAAACATTTTGGGAAAAATAAGAGTCATTGGATTTAAACCAAGGAAAAGAAGCATTGCAGACAGACCGAGTCGTCGATGTATGATCACGATCAACGAAAAACATTCATTCCGGGTTAAAATTTGTGAGGAGGTTACACTTCAAGTAATCTCACTTCGGGTAAAATGAGAAGTAATAAAGGCTGAAGTCCCGAAGTGGACATGAGTCATTCGATATGAGGAACACTGTGGATAATATACTGACCATTGGATCGAGTAAAGTGGAAGGATAGTGTAAGCCACAAA
>CBVK0100581861.1:0-11507 GCA_900067695.1 Picea abies
TGGTTTCAGTCCCATTTCTTCACCCCTGTGAGCATCACCCGATGCAATGAGTGCTAAGTGGACTATTCAAATCATGAGAATTATTGGTCATTTGCGACTAATACTCATGGATATGGGTTATATATTAATGACTTACACTACACAGCTAATCCCGAAAGTGATATCTAATATGTTACACTGCGAAAGCCCCTTTATATTTTAATTTTACTAGTGTGAAGAATCTCTGACTACGATGTTTGTACCTAGCTTGCCAAATATTTCAGGAAATTTGTGCTTCCATCTCACACCCATTTGGATGCAATTTCTACAATTTGAATGCGCTGTGGAGTATGTCGCCTTTGCAGAAGCCACCTGTTGCCATAGCAAGCATGTATGGAGCTCTGACAGTTTAGAAGGACAATTCTTAATCATATGGAGAGATTATCACTGTATCTATTCTTCACGTCCATATTTTGGGTAGTCCGTTGAATGCATATTGTATTTCTGCTAGCATCACGTGTTTCCCACAACGAGCAGTGCAATTATGTCTGAAGACGACAAGATTATTTTTGACAGTGATCAAGAGATTCAAGGCTTCCTATTTATTAAGGATATGATGCAAATTGGAAAGGCTCGTCCAAATGATACGATTTTAAACAATGCATCAACTTCCTTTTCCCTCAAAAGCAAAGAGGGGTAGCTATAGTAATTGGTGTGTAGTTTGTTTGATTTAAAGTAGAGTATATTATTTGGTTGTGAAATGAATAATCTAGAACCAACTATAGAACATGGTAACATAATTTAAGCCGATGTTTGCGGAAGCCTCGACCTTGCCAATAGATGGTCACTAGTTTGGTTATGTTTATAGCATGTTAAAAAATTGATGGATCTTGTTGTGCTTCGGGATTCAAGAGCATCAATTACATGTCACTTTTTATGAGATCTTTGTGTGTTATACATGTCAAGTTGCTTGATCAAATTCTGAATACATTCTGTATCTACAGTACTCTCTTACAAATTGATGGATAACCGAAAGCGAAATATACGACAGATGGAAGTGTCTCCATAGATGGTTCAATACTTGACAACTTTTATCGCAGAAGCCCCGACGAGCTGAGTCTGTCAATATTGTTGGTCATTGCAAGTTTGTCAACAATGGTCAAAAGCGTTTATGTTTTAAATGAATGGAATGGGAATCTCAAGAGTGTGAAGAAGAGAAGAGTGAAAACCGGGAAGTTCAGAGTGAGTGTAAGTGCTAGTGAAGACTAGCCAGACAAGAACCAAACAAAGCCATGTATATTATACTTTGTATTGTAAGCTTTGTAATGAGTATAATGTAAGCAATACAGGAGGGTGTTGGAGATATTGCTTACAATAGAATTGGTTAGCGATTGGTTTGGATTTGTTGGAGGTTGTTGAGAGATTCTCTCAACCTCTCTCTCATGTTTAGAATAAGTTGGATCTAACAACAGATGTGTAAATGTATTTATATTGTGTGTATTCTTAATGAAAAGAAAAGTTTTGTGTGCATAAGTATTTTCTATTTGTCCTTACTTGGGGCATGACCTCTGTAGGCTCTAAACTAGAGTCCTTGGAGAGAAGGCAACTTGTTTTGGTCATCTAGTGACATATTGACGTCATTTTCACTGTAGTGGTAATTATAACATTAATATGCACTAGAAAATCATCTAGTAGTAATCAAGTTGCATGCTGCAAAATATTTGACTAATTAATAGTTAAGATAAATATGTGTAAAAGGTATAAATCTGAACTCTAGACATTAAAGTGACTTGCCTAATTGTATCATATGATGTTGCCCATTAAGTGTAATGACCCTTTTCCCATTTTTTTTTTTTTTAAATGATGAATTACAGTGATTAAATTTAAACTCTAAATCATTTGAATTTTTTTTCCTTTGTAAAATTTCACCTTAGAATTCTGCTTGATTAAATCACAATGGATACATTAGCAAGTTAAGTCCCATGTTGAATCTATAGGTGGTGTTTTCTTAGAAGATTGACATTACATATGATATCAGAACTTAAGTTTAAAGGTTGGGCCTCACGGGCCTTACTATGTTAAAGAGTTTGTAAATAAATTAAAACCCATCAAAATTGAACTTAATTGTACATTGTAAATAGAAAGTTGTACATTGTAAATAGAAAGTGTAAGTTGAACCATTTGTTTCTTTTTAATCCGTAATGATTGTTGCTATGAAAACAAGGGAAATATAGACAACAATGAAAAACATTAAAATATATGAAAATCACTGTTATTTCAAATTAGAGAGAATTGTTATATCAAATGAGAGAGAGTTATTATGAAAGCTACTTGCAAGTTAAAAAAAAATATTGTAAAACTAAAATATAGAGATGATTATAATGGGTGTTGAGATTTGAACCAAGATTTCTTTGCATGCTTGAGCTTTACTTAGGCTACAATCATATTGATGAAAAACGTAGATTTAAAATCTGAATATAGAGAGGGAAATAAGCCATGAATGCAATTGAGTAAAAAGGGAAATACCCATTGAAATTTAGGTATATTGTCATAGAAAACTACTTTAAATGAGGGTTTTAAATTTTTATTATTACGAAAACCTTTATATTTCAGATCTTCTCAATGATTGGATATATATTTATGGTTAAAATAAGGAAAGTAGAAACATAAAGAACTCCAATATAAATAAAAGATAAAAAAATACAATAATACTTTTTAAAAATGCTTTTCTATTTGAGAGGATTTGGGTTGTGGCTCCCATAGGGATGAGATTTGAGTGGCCTCCCAAAGAAGCTGTGATGACCTCCTAAAGGGAGTGTGCAAACCTTCCAAAGGGATCCCTCCCTTAACAATAACCACACCACCCACTTTAAACTATCGTTGTTGCCATGAAGAAACAAAACAATAGCGACACCTCCCTTTAATCAACAAATATGAACTCAAAACAAGGCCTTGAGTTCCCTTGAGGGTCAAATTTCCTCTTCCTTTCTAATAAATATGTAGAAGCAAAAGTTTAAAAGCTCTTAAGTGTTAAGTTCAAACAGGCAATTGAGATTCCACCTGGGACTCGATTGAATCTGAAAGGCATTAACCAGACAAACATGCCTACCTTTCATGGCATGAGCAAGGAGGACCCTTATCCTTTCCTCTTCAATTTTTAGGTGTTTTGCCAATCTCAATCACATCGAGAGCTCGCCGACATGTTGCAGATCTTTCCTCTATCATTAAAGGACAAAGCCAACACATGGTATATTGGATTGGCCAGCCGAGAGCGTGTTACCTCATGGGAGGTAATGACTGACCTATTCCTTAAAAGTAAAGGAAAACCAGAGCTAAAGAGGCATCCCTGGAGGATATTCTGGAGCTAAGGCAAGACTCAATGGACACCATTTCAGATTTTCTGGATAAATTAGATTACGCCCTCGCAAAGCATCGTGGTCTTCGACTAGATCAAGATATGTTTAGAGCCCTCTTGCTAAAGGGACTCAAGCAAGAAGTAAGGAAGGACATGGGACGCCAGCATGATGTAAATGAGATGTCCTAATATTTTGCCATAAGAAATTGAGTCTTATATACGTACTATATCGTTATCGCCATCACTATAACCAATTAGTTACAATGCCGGTGCAGAGATCATGTGGAAATAAAAAAAAATGTTGCGAGTATTTAATAGGTACAGAAAAAGTGGTCTTGGAATAAATTTTTTGAAACTTTGGAATAAAATTTTTGATTTGTATGCCAAACTAATACTAAAGGAAACCGAAGGGCAGGGACTAATAAAAACACATATAATTAAATTTACTAATAATACCAACTACCATTCATTATGTAATAGCTTTTATTTCTAATTACAATGATATAATATCCTTTATTTCTGATTACAATAAATTGATGACTATTTCTATGAAAATAAAAATAATAATTTTGTGAACATTGAAATGTATATATATTTTAAAGCTTATCTTAATCAAAACATTAAGAATACACTTATATATATATATATATATATATATATATATAACTTTATTTAATTGTTTATTTAAATCGCAATTGTTTGAAAATTATAAATGAATAATAAATATTAAAGTTATTTTTATGTTAAATTTATTATTTGGCAAATTGTTATAATTATCAACAATTTTTAACAAAAACATACAACCACAAAAATAATGTAACTAAGGAAGGAAATTGAAGTTACAAGAGGTTTTTCCCAAAATTAACAAACAATAATAAATAATAAATATTTGTTATACTTATTATGGTTTTATAGAATAATTGGATACAACTTTTCTATTGAAAGTAAACAATTAACATAATAGTAATTCTTAGGGATGCATTGCAACTTAGTCCCTACTCGCACAAGTTTGAAAATAAAAATACAAAAAAAAGTTAAGTTTGAAATTAAAAATATAGAAAAAATATAAATATAAAAAAAATTAGTTTGAAATTAAAAATATAAAAACTTTATGTAGATTTATATCTTTTTTTATTAAGATATGTCACAATTTACAACAAAAATTTATGTATTGGTCCATCTTGAAGTCATGGTGTTCATGGTAAGGATCACTTTTTATTTGCAAATATATATTTGTATTGGTCCATCTTGGTGATCACGGTAAGGATCACTTTTCGTTTACATGACTAACTCTATATGCATAATTTCGATTATGCAGAATTTCCATTGGTTTTGGTTTAGATGTAATGGAGAACATGGAGGAGGAGACAAACTCTTAGATGCCCAAGGAGCAAGCCATGGATGGTAGAGTGGCATACTCCAAACCAATTACAATGAAATGAAAATTATAAACTATTTTTAAATATGAAACTATTTGTTTTTTATATTAGTAAATTCAAACATACCACATCAACAAGCTACAACTAAAATTTCAAAATGGGGACCAAGGAGAGATGACACGTTGACAATGTCTCGTCTCAACATAAGGTTTCTAAATTTTGATTGAAACTAACAATTTTTTTAATATTAACAAATATATCTTATGTTTTAAAATTAAACTAACGATATATTTTATACTTTAAAATTAAATTAAACCAACGTGCCAACTTTAACAACTCAATTATGTTTGGTTAATAATCAATAAGCTACACATTTACTACATTGCCATGCGTTAACCTCTGGTCATGCCAAACTTTGCAATTACCAGTTCATGCCCATGGTTGATTCCTGTGGAAATCGTAATGCGCCAAGGCAACTTTGTAATAGTCTCAATCTACCTCGCACATGCCTAAGCATGAGAATAACAATAGTGGAGATCGGTACCTAGAGTTGTGGACAATAAAGTAGACAGAACCCACCAACATTAACAGTTCAACAATTGAAGGAGGAGAACAAAGTGATGTGGGAAGATGTTGACCCTAGACTAAATATGATTAGGGTTGTTAGGATATATTTCTAGAAAAGTTCGGGGTTAAAAACATGGGGAGATGAAATTTCATTTATAGATGAGTCAACTCTATAAAGTCCAGAATTGAAAACCTGCAGTCTAAGTTCTCAGTTTGTAGAGCATTGGGAGATGAAATTCCATTTAAAGATGAGGCAACTATATAAAGTCCAGGTTAGAGATGAGGCCACTCTATAAAGTCCAATGTTAAAAACCTTGAGAGTTTTGTATTAATGTCAATGTATATGACTTGCCAGAGAGTGGCATTCGGAAGGAAATTGCTAGACCATGTTGGAACAAAATTACGCACATCACCAGTTGATCGCTAAGGATATCAACCTACCAATGTATCGATGGATCTAACGTTCGACAAGTTCCAGAGAGACCGTACAAATCTGAAGTCCTTAATTTCCAGTTATGTGCAATCAAATCCCGAAGATACATCTCGACACCGCTTCGCTTCCCTTTTCTCTGAGAAAAGTGCACGAAAAATCTAGCTTCGCTTCTTTAGCCAACTGGACCGGCCACTGTGAGATAAGAATGAGCGTCATAACGTTTTAGGTCTTTTTTGTTTATGGTTATGTTTATGTAGTTGATAGTCGTAACTCCATAATTTTTGTATGAATGAAGGCTATGACCTCATGGTCACCCTCGGGACAATATGATAAGTAGAGAAGCCATCTGAGGGCTATTAGCCTCAGTTTTTTTGGTTTGGAGGCTGATAATGGGAGAGGGGGTGGAAACAAAACCCTTGGTTTTGGTCTGTAACAAATATCATCCTTGCAACTAATCGTGTGAATAAATGTATATCTACGCAACAACAAAAATAACTGCAAATTTTAGAGTTTCAATTGTAAAATCTAAAATCAATGAATAATTTCGATTTCATAGATTTCTGAGAGGATTATACGAAAAATAGCATACATGCGTTAGAAAATAGATAGGAGAGTTGGGTCGTCCAGAGGAACCACTGGATTGGATTTCCAGTATGTGTGATCCTTTGACTCAAATAAATTTATGAATTCATGATGTACTTAGTTGGTCGGCCATTCCAGTCTGTTACTATCTTCGAAGCTTGTTTCATAGCCTGACATCACTACAAGGGAATTCTTCAAACCCTGGCTCAATTGTTTCCACAGAGAGAGAGAGTTCAACAGTTGTGTATGAATAAACTGTGTGAATACAATGTCCTCTAGTTGTGTTATATTATATGGGTTTTCATTTTTAATATACCATGCACAAGTTTGTCAGATTTAAATACAAAATACGTTTGTGAGATTTAAATACAAAATAATATTATCAAAACCATGTAGAATTCATTTAATGAGTAATAGAAAATTACAAACTTAACCAGCTATATAACTTATTCAAATATTCACCTAGCATGAATCTTGGAGAAATAAAAGGCCAGATATAAACTTGAATGTTTGTATTATCTTTTATATTTCAACAAACTAGCGTAAATTCATTTGAATGTTTGGCTTATTTTCTATATTTCAACAAACTAGCATAAATCTATTTGAATTTGTTATACCTGAAGAAGGATTAAAATCCTAAAGGAACGCGGATCACAATGAGACAGTCGTAGGGTTTGAACACAGGCATTAAAGATTAATACAATCTCAGAACAAACCTAGTTATGAGAGTTACTCAGGGATGCTCTCCCTTATCGTAGCCTACATACTAATTATACAAGTAACAATTTCACATAGATTTACTCTCTTAAATTTTATTTTATAGACGTGCATGGAATGAGGTACATCAATGTTTCAACAATGCTAAAATTTTGAAGGTCGGAAGAGATTATGTTGGAACAACTCACCCAATGTAAAGCTTGAATAACAGTTTACAGATGACTTAATTTGGTTCTACACAAGTCGTCTCTTGTGAAATTAAAAGTCAACAATAATGCACGACACTTAAAGAAGCTATTCCATTGTTCTTATCGCCAAATTCCATGAATGTTGCATCTAATCACTGATTATATTAAACAAGAAATTAATATAGTCTAAAAACAAGCATCTCTCCCTAACACCAAACTCCAATGAAATTAAATTCTAACTTAAGTTCTTGCGATGATTTACTGCACAATTCACTTCATGTCAAACTAAAATTCAGTAGTAATGTCCCACATGGCTGATCTTATAATCAAATGGCTTCAATAATAATGTGAGAAAATGATCTCAAAAAATTCACTAACTCTACATGAAACAAATTTGCTAGGGTCATTTGTATCTAGCCACCAATTCTACTCACACTGAGTTTCATCACATATGCTCAAAATCAAAATCATGGATACATCACTGCCCACTTCACACTGAGTTTCCCAAATCACAATTTTTTTTTGAACTCTTTACTTTTAGGGTCTCCAAAACCTAAAACCTTATATTTAAATAAACCCAAATCAAAGTACTAAAGACCAAAAAAAAAAAAAAAAAAAAAAATTAATATAAAAAACGCATTACTATTTTAATATCAGGATCCTTTTTTGAAATATGAAACGCACTACTATCTATTTAAAATGTTTACGACACCACAAACTTATCTCTTCAAATTGAAATTATGAACTTAGTAAGCTCCATATAAGAGTAGTGAAAGTATTGTTTGTTGGAAGATTCAAAGTATACTAAGCTCCATATAAAAAAGTAGTGTTAAATAGTGAAAGTATTGTTAGTTGGAAGATTCAAATTATAACTATATTATTATTAAAGTTATTATTATTAAAGTTGAAAGTTAAAATTTGATATTATGTTTGAATATAAGAAAAAAAAGGGACAATTTTATTTTATTTTGATGTTTAAATAGAATAATTAAATATAAGAAAGTGTAATTTTATTTATTATTTTATAAATAGTAATAAAAAAATATTATATTATAAGAGAGGACATTCATGTATAGTTAATAGTTAATGACATAGTTTTGAATGTTAATGAATATGTTGATGTAAATTCTAGAATTTCAAAAAATAAAAATTATCTTCCAAAAATTCCATAAAACTTAAAAAAAAAATAGAAAAAATGCAATATCTCTTGTAGAAAAGTTACTCTCTATGAGTAAATTAAATTTGTACCAATTAAAAGTTGTGGGGAGAATTTAAAAACACGATATGTAAATGATTTTAAAAATAATATGCAATGAAAAGATTGTTCAAATTAACAATAAATTAAGTTGCAATGGTAAACAAAGACATTTGTGAATAATTTGATGACTTTATAAACTAAATTATGACGGAGTTCTAAACTTAAAAAATTACAATGTGTAATAATTTAAAGAATTACCATTTCTAAAATTCATAGTTTGAGCTCCTTTAAAATATTAAAAAAACAAGTGATAGTTATCCCTAATACTTTATTTTAATTAAAATTAATGATCTTTTTATATAAAAAAAAAAATTAAATATATATATAATAAATTAAAGTTTGATTTCCTTTAAATATTAAAAAAACAAGTGATAGTTATCCCTAATCCTTTATTTTAATTAAAAAAATGATTTTTTTTATAAAAATAAATAAATTTAAATATGTATAATAAAATAAATAGAAATACTAAAAATACTCATCTAAATTTTTATAACACAATAAAAAAATATGATGTAGAATAATATATAATAATAATAATCTATTTTTAAGGTCACAACATGGCGAGCACACCAAATTGGTGTGACTGGTAAAGTCTATGAAGGTATACATACCCTACCCCCTTTCAATTTGAACTTGTGACCTTGTAAGAGGAAACACATGTTCTTAACCATTAGACCCACTCAATATATTTAATTAATAAAAATAAATATGATGTAAAATAATATATTTAAGTAATAAGTAATGATAAAAATAATTTTTAGATATTAATTTATAAATATTATTGAATTATAAAAATTAAATCAATAATATTTGGTTTTAAAAATAATTTTATTTTATATCTCCTTATTTGGAATGTTCACAACAACTTGCATTTTTTTAGTTGTAAAATTAATAAACTCAATCAAAGCTACGGGTTTGTGTTTTTTTTGGCTAAGGAATGATAAACATAATGCTAATGATCATGGGGTTTTGATTAATGTTAATTGTTGTAACAAATTTTGAAATTTTGGTGAAATTTTGGCTTTCGGTAACTTAGGAGAGAAAAAATTTATAGTGTTTAACTACCGAAAGTGTAAATGTGAGAAAATGACCAGTTGCCTGTCACACGCATCATTGAATATTCTCTACCTGTCATCTTCAGTCAAATAATGCCAAAATCAATCCCAAATGCCACAACAGTATAACAGCCACAAGCCAACTCACGAACAATCCAAGACAGGGTTCACGTGAGAATCAAAGAAATGTACCATATGTTCAAGCATTGAGTCACAAGGAGAATAAATGGAAGCATTGGCAGTGGAACAACCGCATACACTGAGCATTAAGCCACATGGAGAAAAATCTCACGAGTCCGGGGTTTTGGGCCGTCGGGGATTTGGCCAATGTAGATATTTTAATAACTATAGCCCCGATCCACGAATTCACTAAATTATTGAAGGATAAGCCGGGTTAATTAAAGATTAAGAAATATTAACATTAATAAATCTCATCACAATTTCGTGATTCGAGATTTCTCGCATCAAGCATTATCGAAGTCCCGACACTTAAATCTACGAAAGGTTAAAAATTAATTGTTAATTGTGATTAATTAAGAGATTAATACAAACAATTATTGTCTAATTAATCCCATCGTGATTTGGGATTCCTTGCATGTCATAACTCTTGAAGACATGATACCCAAAACCCTAAAACCTTAAATCTCGAAATATGCAAAATTGTTTTAGAAAAACACAATTTTCTCAGTCGCGGAGAGGTCGTTTTCCACATTTGAATATTCAATCGACATATAAAAATCCTAATCTTTCCAATGGTGTCTTAATAATTTCATTTGGAGCTAGGGAAGGCAGTCAAAAGTCCCTCGAATGATGAGGTTTGTTTCCAGAAATGTGGCGTTTTTTACTATGCTGAGTCATCATTTTCAAATGATGATTCTAAGCGATTGGAGTATCATTTTGAGAAACAGTTGGAGTATTTTGTGTCTAACACATCATAGATCAATATCCTCTCTCAGTTTTTCTACAGGTGTCACAGATTGGGAGAATCAAATCCATCTCCGAGCCCTAATTTTCGGATCTCATATTTTTTTGTTTTGACACATGTTTGTAGAATGCATATTTAGGGAAAATGGAAATAGATCTCAGGGAAATGAGAGAGTTTTTTACTCATAATAAATAGATGCACAAAAGACTCTTTTAGTTTATACACATCTGTCATGATTCGATAGATACAGATCCATAACCGCAACCCTAGTTTTCAGCAGTTTGGCCCATTTTCTATGGCAGAAAGTTTCAAGAATTGGTTGTAACGATCGTTATCTTTTAGATTAGAGAGGATTTCTACCAAATAGATATAAGGGGGCATATTGGTAAAAGAAAAGGGGGAGGGAGCAATACTCCTAGGATTGTAATCTTTTGCTTTCATTTTTAATATAAGAGTACAGAGTCATTTTCGATCTACAATAGAGATTCTTGTGATATTGGTTACAAGGTTTGTCTATTGCCCAGTTTTCATACTATTCCATTCACTTTTTCCTCCTGATTTGTAACATGTTTTTGTAATGGAATTCATCCGTTTGTTAGATTCTCTATTGCAGGACAGGTTATAGGTTATTTCTTGTAGAGATTTGAAGGTTCAGAATTCATCCTTTGCTAGATGCTATGTCCCAACTATCTCTTTCCACTGATTTATGCTTGGAATTCACTCATTGCTAAGTGCTCCTTGCATTTTGATATGTTTTCTCTTTATTCTATTGCCATACCTTTTATAAATCCTTCTCTCTGTAATCATCTTCTATCTCATCTCTGCTCCATGGATTTCAATTGCCAAAACACTCTCATTACTTGCTTGATCATTTGACTCCATGCCCAATGGACTACTTTCCGGTCCAACCCATCAACCCTAAAAACCTCAAAACTTTATGTTACCCACAAATCTGCCCGTTGTTAAGCTTATTGAATATCCTATCATGACATATATTCGAGAGATCCCTCTCAAGTTGGAAGGGGAAGCTTCTAATCAAAAGTGGTTCTTGGTTATCGTGAGATCGGAA
>CBVK0100581862.1:0-11507 GCA_900067695.1 Picea abies
CTTCCGATCTCACTCCATAGCTGAGAATGTCAACTGCTTCCCCCGCACTATGAAGCACTGCAGGTCAGTACTCCACATCGAAATCAGATACTGAAGCAGCTACTCCTATGACTGTATCAGTGGGTAGTCGAAGAAATTTAGCAACCCACAAGCTGCCAAGAGTCTCAGAATGCTAGGCTCATTTCTCACCGCCTCCCGGAGGCACTCTTAGTCCTGCTCCCTCTAGTGGACTGACATGCTAACCTGATCACCTGCATTCACACAGAAAAACTTGATCAACTGTTATCATTGATAAAACACATTAAAAAAATTCAAGTTTTCAAAAAAAAAAACCAGCTTCGCCTCAAGTGTGCGGTTGTTACACCCATAGGCATGCACATATGTGTGTCTATTCTCATCACAACTGCGCATCAATGCACAATTGTAGGAGAAACATATGCACATCAATGCACATCTGTCACACCCACAGGTGCGCATTCATGCGCACCTGTTCTCTACATAGTTGTGCACTGATACACATTTGTTTGCGAAACAACTGCACATAGTGTGCAACTGTAAATCAAATAGATGTGCATCACATGCACACCTATTTTTTCCACCCATGTGCCCCCATGTGCAGTTGTATTCATCATAGCCATACATCATGCCTGGGAAAGGGAATTATACCTGTGCACCTTTGCATGAGTATCCTTCCTTATCCTACGCATTATGGGGACCACCCTTACAAAAAACCCTAGTATGACCATGCGTACGACCCTACCTAAAAAATCAAACCTATATATTGTGCAAGAGGATGGGACCACTAACCTAGCTCTCACAACTCCTAGATCGATTGGCTTGAACTCCTGTAATCTCCAAATATCCTCTACAATCCTCTCATGAACTCACTATGGAAGTAGGTACAAATGAGGTGGCATTGTGGACCCCACAACCATATATAGTCCCTTTTTCCAAACTTCCATGCTCAGTTACAAGAGCTCAGGGTCTCTATTTTTCGATCTGTCTTCAGCTACAGGATCAGGATCTCACCACCTACACAGTCACATTCCTTGGGTCACCACCCATACTCGGCCCCGAGGGATCATTTTTCTCACATCACGCCCAGGTACTCATGCTCATGTTCAAAATTACCAAATAATTGTTATATGTTATTTATCTTCAGATATTGTTCACGTCAGGTATTTAGTTTTAATGTGTGCAGTCACTTGGTCATCACAAACTAATGCCACCCCTTCAGGTATATGATTGACATTGACATGTAATTATTTCCTTTGAATATCAATTTCATCTCCCAGTCACACCCTCTGAAATTTTCCTATAGGATCCTCACATCTAGCTCTGCAGTACTGTCACCTGCACTGCATTTCGATACTATCACCTGGTAGCACTCTCCCCCACATGAGTTGTCCCATTCATATTTCCCCTTGGCACTTTGAAACTCATGTTTCTTTAACCCCGTAGGGATGGGAGTCTCGATAGTCTTACGCATTTCCGTGAATCAGCCACATACTCCTTCCCATCATTTTTCTATCTTTCCCAATGGACTCCTAGGTTATCTCATCCTGGTTCTATTTTGACTACACCTCTGTAGTATCATTAACCCTTCATTTAATCCACAATCAGTTTTTCCATCTGCAAAATTGTCTTCCATTCATTTACCTCATACAGAAACCCACCAATGGGCCCCCCACCCTCCACCAGTTCTCCATGCAACTTGCACCCTCACAGGCAAAGCCATCTTGCACTAGGGCACTCATTTCTATATCTGTACACTCATCCCACATTATTCTTTATTTATTTGGTAATTTTAAAAATCCTTTGTTTCTAGCATTTACATAGCTTTTTGTTTTCAGCCTTGGCGACCTTCTTTTTATGGCAAAGAAACCCATGTCTCCCTTGCTTGGGTCATTCACTATCTTCTACTCATGTTGACATTGTGCATAAACCCTTAGTATCCCACAGTCCATGTAGTCCTGATCTCTGATTTTGTCCACTTTGTCATGCCTCTGGCACAATTTAACCCCATGTCTAGTCATCCCCCTCACAATAGATCCAGTTTCATGGTTGTGGCCAATCATCCTTCACATATATCCCCAACCAACGGATGTCTTGAGTCTCATCGCATCTTGACTTCATTCATGTTACCTATCAGTTCCTGATTTTATCTAGTGGATTTCATGAAGCCCTTTAGTTCTTGGAGCCGCGTCTCCCTTTCTGTCGAAATCAACATCGTTTCTAGAAGGGAGACAATATCTTGACTCTCATTACCTTTACAATGAGGAGCCTCAAACGACATAGAGAGAACCATGATTGTTCTCTGTTGTCATTGACCCCCATAACATTCGAATTAAACACAATATCATGTTACGGTGGATCTTACTATGGGACTATTGCAGTTGTTTTGTACTAGCCACAGACCTCTGAATTTTTTAGGCCATCAATGCCTACGAGTCATTGCCACTCCTTACAGGTGTCCTTGCCTCTTTTCATAGGATGTTCACCCTCAAAATTGTCATCTTCCATTATTAAACTGCCCCGGAGGTCACTGCAGTTATCTACATCAGCATACAACTTCAGTTACTGTCTTACATTTTTTAAGTTACATGACATGAGCATGGGGCATTCCTGCCTCATTTGTATACATATTTTATTTCTCTACCTAGAGAAAGGTTTGGGTCCAACGGTTTCTCCTCTTCCTCCAATAGGATCACTCTTGTAGTTCTTATCAACACTCTTCATTACAATGGTACTCTCAGTATAAGAAACATTGATACATTTCAGATATACGTATGCTCCTAACCGCACACATCAGGGGGAATCTGTTATCACTGAAATTTCATCTGCAACATCGCATGCAAATGGTTAAAAAAATACAACATCTCCAAACACCTATTAATTCACCTACAACACCAAAAATGCATTTCTAAGGGGAAAAAACTATACAACTGGTCAAAAGGATTTACATGTGCTAAAACACTAAAGGAAGTGCGTGCATAGTGAGCGGGCCGAAGAAGCCCGTAGAGCACACAATGCGCCATGTGCATGACTGTGTACGTGAAAAAACACACACTCCTATGAATGACGCATTTATGGTTCTTGTCGGCCCCTCACCCACTTCTGGACTAGCTCCCAACTTGATTTGACCCTCAAATTCAAGATGAATCCAAATGGAGGGTTGGTCAAAGACCTAAGGGTGCTCTAAAGGGCCCCTTGTCCACACTAAGAACTAGTTGGATACTGCCTCAAAGACATGCTATAAATGGAGGCCATAGGTGCGCTAAGAATTTAAGAATCTCATAGTATTGTTATGCTGCATCTATCCTCCCTCAAGAAACCTCTTTTCTTCTTGGAGCATTCTAGAAACATCTAAATAAGCTATTCCACTCACCTCTTGAGGGAATAGGCTTGGATTTCTTCACCATTTTCTTTCTAGTTTATCGTTGTAAGAAGATCTCTCAAATAGGGGACTCAAGATCCCTCCCAAATAGGAAGAGGGGATCCACAAGTCCTCATTTCTCTACGGTGTTTGCCAACTAATATAGTTATCCATTGGTGGCATAATCATTGATCATTTGATTGATTGATTTTGGTTCAAAGTTTCTTATGCATTTTAGTTTTATTTCCTTAGTTATTTCCTTAGTTGTTTATAGCTTAGTTTTTTGTTTATTTCATGTGCTTGGATTGATTAATTCATACACTAACCTCTGTCTTTTCTAGCAGGCTCAACTAGACTTGTAAGTGCCCTTGTTTTGCTCACCCAAGAGACGAAATAGACACAACACCTTTGTAAAAAAAAATCTTGTAGTTGGGTTTTCCCTTCTTCTTGTATTGTTTATTTTTGTCTTCTTCATCTTCAGGGTCCTCCTTGGGATAGGGACACTTTCCTGTAAAGTGGCCAACCTTGCCACAGTTAAAACATTTGAGAGGCAGCTTGCCTTTGTACCTCCCCGATCCTTTCTGAAGTTTTTTAATAAAATTGGCTTCTTCTACATTAGATTCTTCATGATGGATGGGTTGAGTTTTTTGCTTATAATTTTATGTTTTCTTTAGCATCTTGAAAGTTGCCTCTCTGGGAAGCTCTCATGACCTAATCTTAACTCATAGGCTGTGAGGATTCCATACAGTTCATCCATGGTGAGTTGATCTAGATTTTATCGATATTCAAGAGTGGACACTTTAGGATTGTACAACATAGGAAGTGTTATTAGTATCTTATCAACTAACTCATTGTCTGACACTTCTACTCCCAAACCTCTGATTGCATTAACAATATTATCAACTCTTTTGAAGTACTCTGAGATATTTTATTCATCCTTCATTTTTAGACCTTCATATTGTACTTTGAGAGTCTGAAGTTTGGCCCTCTTTACCTTGGAATCTCCTGCATATATAGTTTCCAATTTATCCCAGAGATTTTTTGCATTTTTACAGTTTAGTACTTTGGAAAGGATCTTCTTATTTAGTCCAACTTGTAGTGTGTTTAAAGCCTTTGCATGTTCCGAAAATTTATTCTTGTCTTATGCTTTTGTGGGAATGAATTTTGGAACATCATATCCTTTTTCAACTAATGTCCATACTTCTAGTCCAATGGAAATCAAATATCTTTTCATTCTAACACTCCAGAAAACATAGTATTCACCATCAAATGAGGGCACTTTTGATGCCATCTTCAATTGTTGATCCATCCTGATGTATATTTCTCTTCAAGTGATTTAAACATTTAGTGAATATACCTACTCTGATACCAATTGAATGGGGGGGGGGGGGGTGGGTGAATCAGTGACATAATTAATTTATCAATTTTTTCTTTTGTTAATGAAATCAATATTTTAACACAATATTTATCATGGAACCCAATTGGGAAAACCACAAACACTTTTATTATTAACTTCAAAATTATGTTTTTACATAATACATAGAAGGAAGATGTTCTTCCTCTTAGATCAACACCCATTGATCAGGATGCACCCACACCCTTGTTCACCAACTCCAATTGGCAGGAGGGTTTAGCCCCCTGTTTAGTCAGCTACAACTGACAAGGAAGCACCTACTCCCTTACATGCACCAACCTTCCCTTGCACCTCCCTGCCTCCCTTAATTTATGAGTCTGGAAAACTTCTGAATGATATCTTGACTGCTCATCTCTCTGCTTCTGTCATTTGATATTCAATGTATCTTCTGTAGGCCAATAAGTCTTCTATATCAATCATTGAACATCTTAACTGTTTTTGTGTATCTATCTATATTTTGATCTTCAATGTGTCTGCTATAGTCACTTCATCTTCAATTCTCAACCCTCTTATATATATGCCTTCATTATAACTTTTCATGGGAATTCACACCCTTTAATCACACCTATTAGTCTATTATGTAATTAGCTTTTAAAATAATCAATCATGTTTTATAAACAAACATTTATTCAATCTTTTATCTTAGCTTTTGATGTTTTTCTTTAATTCATATAGTTATTTAGGTTGTGAACAATTTATCATAGAGAGATGATCTGAGCTATGAATTTGTGCTCCATGTTCTGTTGGCCCTCAACCAAGGTTTGAGGAAACATTGGTTGGGTTTGACCACTTTTGGACTTTTACAGGCTGGTCGAAGATGGAGCGCCCAGGCGGAGCTGATATTGCGGGATCTCACTTGTTTTGTGGACCCAACAAGGGGTTCATTAGGGTTTTTGTATTAGGGTTTAGGGGATGTCAGCCCATGGGTTTACCCGTGCTTAGGAATTTTTGGTAAGGGATGTAAAAGTATAAATAAGAAGGAATTCAATGTAGAAGAGGGATGAGAAATCAGTGTAAGTAGCTAAGTGCAAGAGGCAAGTAGTTATGAGTTGCTTCGTGCAACAAACTATGTATATAAGGCTTTGTGTGTAATAGAGGAGTTGGCTCTGTGCCTTGACTTGATTTTGGGAAGGTGGATCTGGTGCTTAGTGCACAGATCACTTGTCTGGTGTGAAGCTTGGCTCTGTGTCTTAGTGCATAGGAGTGGATGGATGTAAGATATTGAAGAATAATAAAGAAGAAGAAGTTATTGGTGGATGTAGCCCCACACTAGGGTGAACCACATAAATCTTGTGTTGATGGTTTTCTTTGTGCTCTAATGTTGTGAATCTACTTAGTGCATCGAATGTTATGAATGATAGATAGATATATGAATGTTTAAATATTTGTATATGTTGAATGTGTTAGATCTGACTTATGATGCTAAGTGCAGTGTGTATTTTGTCAATATATGTTGTTCCTAAGTACCTTGCAAAGTGTTGTAATCACATATCTATTTCCCAACTTGGTTACAAAAGCCTAAGTCCTGTAACCCCCCCTGCCTCTACGTTGGGTGAGACTTCACCTACTTCACAGGTGTTTCTGAAAGGGCTGGTAGTTAGGGTTTTTTTGGTGTGTTGTTCAAGTGTTGAACCCTGGGTCTTCCACTGTGCCAACAAATGGGTCTGTTGCCAAGACTTGAAACTATGATTGCTGGGAACCGAAGTAAATAAAAGAGATGCTATGTGTGTAGATATGCTACTGTAGTGCACAATATTCTACTTGACTTGCAAAGCTTTGTGCTAAGAAAGAAACCAAATCTGAATAAAAGAGGTAAGATCTTGAAAGAGATAAAATCTTTGTGCTTGGATAGAGTAAGATAAGTGGAATTTTTTGTTTCGAAAGCATGAATCTAGGTATGTTTGATAGATTCTATCCTAATCTGAAAGATAGAGTATAGTTGAAAGAAAAATTTGATCTGAATAAACTTGATAGAAATAAAGAAAGATGTGTTATCCATATGCATAGAAAGAACTTTTGGACTAATAAGTGGATGCGGGAACCTAGAAATATTTTTTGCAAATTGTAGGTCCAACACGGTGATCCTAGTGCGTAGTATAGGAGAAGTTGCAGAACTTACAAGAGAAAGAGGGGATTGACATTATGTTATAACTGTAGAAGACCGAGATTTCTTGCTAAGGAATGCCCTGGTATAGGTCCTATTTGTCTTTGTTGTAAAATTGTTGGTCATGAGGTTGAGGATTTCCCAAAGATGATTGCTAAAGTTGAAAGAATGAACATGAGTCAAGAGAATGAAAGCATGTTAGAATATCATCAAGAGAAAAAATTAGAGAAAGTTCAGACTACATTAGCAAAGTTGAAAGAAATGATGAATGATCAAAAAGATGTCAGTTTACCAGAGATCATGAAAGAAAAACAGTGCATAGATACAAGAATAGGAGACTTCAACATAGACTGCTTCTTGGATGGGAAAACATAAGTGAATATTATGACATAAATCACTTGGGAAATTTTGGGAAAACCTACTGTGGTACCTCCATTGGGAAAAATAGGCTTGTTTAAAGGAAAGATGATAACCCTATGTGGAAGAGTTACTAATGTACCTATTATTGTTCATGGAACATCAACTGGAGAGGAATTTGAAGTCATTAATCTTGTTGAGAACAATGCCCCTTTCCACCTCTTGCTAGGTAAGACTTGGATTGAGAAAGATCAGATCAGAAGGAAATCAGAGCAAGAAGATACAGAAAATAAAAAGAAAGAACTAAGGGATTTCATAGCTAGAAAAATAGATCGACTGATAGAAGAACGAGAAGTTGAGTTGAAGCAACAAAAGACCAGAGAATTAGCTGTCAAAGTTGAAAGTACGCAAGAAGGTTTAAAGGACCTATCCATGCAAGAAAGAAGAATACCCACCCAAGAAATACTAAGAGAATGGATATTAACTTTGAACCCTTTGAGAGCACATCAACAGTGCGAAGTCACTTCGCTAGGAGAAGATACGAATAAGAATGGAAACAGAAATCCAGAAATAGTTAGAGAGAATCAAATCACAGGAAAGAAGGAAAGGAAGATTGGTAAGAAGAAGGATAAGTTGGAAAAGCTACAGGAAGTTATAGAGAACAGATGGAAGATCTCATAGATTGGAACTTCACAGGAGGCAGGTTTGCAGGATTTGAACCTCGCTGGAACAACAGAACCGCACAGAATGGGACTTCACCTTGACAAAGTTATATGATTGTTGGAGGCACCCTAAATGATAGAACGATGCTCTTGATTGGATAGGAAACAAATTTATGGGTGGATAGATCACCGTTAGACATTGATACTGCACAATAAAAGATGATTTCACATTAATTGAGGAATTCTTGTAAATTTGAGGAATCTGTTTCGATACTTTCTTACTTAACCCATCGGACGTTGTGCCAGAACCACTTTTTGCTACCCATGATTATCTGAGACAAGAAATAAAGTGATTGTGTGTGTTGAGCTATTCTATCATACCTCTCCATATGTTTTTTACCTCGCTATCCATTCACCTACCTTGACTTATTTGTTAACAACGAGAATGTTGGTCGAGGGAACTGAGCTAGAGAAGTCCATTGAAGAAGTTTTGAAGAAGTTTATGGCTGATAAAGGTATGTCTGAGGGAGTATAGGAATTTTCGACCAGGGGACTGCAGGCTTCCCCTTCGACTGGATGATGTTTGAAATGTGCCAACCCCATGTCTGAGAAGCGAAGTAAGCATCGCGGTGATCTAGATAATGCGAAGCAGATCCCGTTGGTACTACCGGACTATGTCCCACCTTTGGCTAGAACAGTTAACAGTGACAACATTCCATGGGATTTTGAGTACACTTTGATCACCGCGTACATTCCGAAGGGAATACACATAGTTGGAACCCAGTTACGACAGATCCCCACATTGAAGAACAATGATTTCAACCTTGGAGACAGAAATAACTATGTGATGCTTGCGCCCCATAGATATTTGATGAAGATGTCTGGGAAGATTCCTTGCATAGTCTCCCAGTCTTGGATAAAGGAGCTCGCACAGTTCACGATACTGAACGTAATGAATATCCCCCATTTTGGCCGACATCAGGAGGTTAACGCTTGCATTAAAATCCTCTTGTCGTGATATCATGGAGGATATTTGTGGCTTAACAGGTACATTATTATGGATTCGACGCTGATCCACCTAATCACAGGACAAAGCATGCAAGGACCCAACCCTCATCAGTTCTACCCAGGGAAAAACTTAGATCGCTACCTGACACAACACATTAAGGAGGCATACGACAAAGTTGAGAAGGGAAAGCAAGGCTACAAGGTAGCCTCCATCCAGGATGGCACAGTGCACCTAGATTTCCAACTCGTAGCTGGCAAATTCATCAGAAAGAACCGACCAACGCAGGTCATTAGGTTCGTGGTGGACCTCAAAGGAAAATGTGTGGAGGGGATGCAAATGAATTGGGCAAGCTACCTCATCAACAAGCTCGAGAAAGACTTCTGCGAAGTGCAGGATCAAGGATACAAGTTCCATTTCAGTTGGTTTCTTATGTTGATCACATTTGTCACTTGGAAAATGCCAGAGGGAGCTTCTTTTCTGAAAATTGAACCATTAGAGCCACTGGAAGCTAGATTTTCTACCTTTTGGTATATAAATGATATGTTGAAGTAATGGAATTTGAACACCGTGTTCCATGCCTACTATCAACAACTAAAGGTTTCTATCGAATTGTTCCCATGCATGACACCGCGCACTCCGCACCAATACAAACCACTAGCTAAGTTCCATGCAAATCCACACTTTATTTATATCACTATGTGAAGAGATGAGAGTAAGGAAGAGCTATAGTCCTATTATAAGTTGACCGATGAAGACATGGAACAGATCATGAAGGAGTGGACGACAAAGTTCCTGGTACCGGTTGATGATGCAAAACTCTCCAAACATGACATCATTGAAAGCCCCTTGGTCACCCAATTCAAACATGCAGGACAAACCAGTGCGAAGAAGAAAAAGAAAAAGGAGGAAGTTTAGAACATAGAGACTGATGAGGAGGAAAACACCTTGGAAGAAAGTATACCTGGCTCGCTCGTAGGAGGAGGAGGAGATGAAGTAAATCAAGAAGTAGGAGGTGAGGAAGGATAAAAACAAGGATAAGGTGAAGCTACACCACCGAAGGATCCCCCTACCGAGGAAGAGACATCGAAGAAGAGGAAGGTGTCTCCACAGAAACCTTCAGCAAGAAATAAGACTCGCGCCAGTAAGCCCTAGATAGAGGCTATGCTCAAAGAGGATGACATCAATATAGTCTATGGAGCAATGGAGGATGCATTTGAGGACCTATTAGAAAGATATGGCATGAAGCAAGAAGAGATGTATGTAAGAGTTGAGAAGGAACTGAAGGAAATTCAACGAGCCACGAGCCATTCAATTGAGCCACACAGTACCTGCTGCGCCTTCTTCATCAGAGATTGCAGAGTTGGGGGATGAACCAGCCCAACTTTGAGGATTGGCAGATGCAACAGAGGGTCGGCTTCAATGAGTCTAAGAAGAAAAGGAACACACCACAAAATCCCCAAAGAAAGAGAAAGAGGAAATCTTAGAGAAATTAAGAGTTGCGCGGTACTGTGTAACCGCTTATGAAAACGAGAAAGATGATTTATGAGCGATGCTCGAGGAAGACAAACCGAAGATACAGAGGGAAAGGACCAGTTGCTCGTAGAGAAGACTATTGTCAAAGAAGTGGTTAGCAAATCACTTTTCTCTGTGCCAGGCTTGGCACAGGAGGAACATGAGGCAGTTTAGGTTCAAGTGATGAAGCTCGTTGAGGCCATACAACAACTTCAAGAAAGGGTAACAGACTTGGAGATCCAAATAGTTTTGAGCACTTTGTAGGAAGTGCATGACCAGAGGGAAGAAGCCGCTAAGAGAGTAGTGGAAAGGATCAGAGTCCTCACCTCAGAATGCAAGCAACTAAGAAACATAAGTGCGAAGACCTATGAACATGTCACGAAAAACCTAGAACTTAGGAAGTTGGAAGCGCAGCTACAGGAAGTGCAGTAGTAGGAACTGATAGTTCAAGCACAAATGAAGTTTCTCACTGTAGTCGAGATAATGAAGAGATCAAAAGAACAACATGCAGTACAACAACATATTACTACCATCTAGGGTAGAGTAATGGAAGTCACACAGAGGCTACAACCACTGCAAGATGAATCCTACACGGTGTTTGAAGAGATAGAGGGACAAGGTTCGCAACTAGACCAAGTAGTTGCGACAATGGAACAACGCCTGGAAGGGATGATTAAAACACAGATAATATAGTAGTTCACTGAGCAGGAGGCTCAAGTGAAGCAACAAGTTGAGGCAGCTTGAGCTAAGATCGAGGCCTTCGAAGTAGCATTGCCCAGATCTGAGTAACTTGAGACGAGTCACATGTGAGTGTTGGGAGCCTGTTGGCCCTCGACCAAGTTTTGAGGAAAAATTGGTCGGGTTTGACCACTTTTGGACATCAACAGGCTGGTCGAAGATGGAGTGCCCAAGTGGAGCTGAGATCGTGGGATATCACTTGTTTTGTGGACCAACAAGAGGTTTGTTAAGCCCTAATATTGGCTCATTACCCATTAATTGGGGCATATTATATTAGTAATGTTATTTTATTTATGTCGACTTTAGGCCATTAATTGTAATTATACCTCCTAGTC
>CBVK0100581863.1:0-11507 GCA_900067695.1 Picea abies
ACAACCAATCTTCCAACAACCGGTACTTTCATGAGGCTGATGAACGAAGTCCTGAAGGATTTCATAGGGAAATTTGTCATTGTATATCTTGACGATATATTAATTTTCAGTAAAATAGAAGCAGAGCATTTAAAGCATTTAGTTGCAGTGATGAAGAGATTACAGCAAGAGAAATTGCTGATAAATGTGAACAAATCATCATTTATGAGGAGAGAACTCATTTATTTGGGTTTTGTTATCTCTGCAAATGAGTTGAATATGGATCCAGAAAAGGTAGATGCAATTAAGAGTTGGCCATCGCCGAAGAGTGTGTTTGAAGTACGAAGCTTCCATGGTTTGGCAAGTTTCTACATGAAATTCATCCAAAACTTCAGTGTAATTGGTGCACCAATGATGGATACGGTGAAGAAAAGACATAAATCTTTTCACTGGACAAAAGAAGCAGAGAAGAGCTTCAACCTGCTGAAGAAGAAGATCACGGAGCAACCAATTCTGGTTTTGCCGGATTTTAGCAAGACATTCCAGGTCAAGTGTGACGTGAGTGGATTTGCAATTAGAGCGGTCTTGAGCCAAGACGACAGGCCGATCACATACTTCAATGAAAAACTGAATGAAGCGAAGATCAAGTACTCAACATATGACAGAGAATTCTATGCAGTCATACAAGCACTAAAGAAATGGAGACATTATTTGGTTGCTAAAGAGTTTGTTTTGTACAGTGATAATCATGCTTTACAATTCGTGACTCAACAGGAGAAGTTGAACCAAAAACATGTTAAATGGGTTGAATTCATGCAAAATTTTACTTTTGTGATTAAGCATATTTCTTGAACTTCTAACAAAGTTGTTGATGCTTTGAGCAGGAAATGTTTGCTTATGCAAGAATTCAGAGTCAAGACTTTGGGTTTTGATAACCTCAAAGAAATGTACAAGGGTGATCCAGACTTCAAGGAGGCATATGAGGCATCTAAGAATCCAATTCTCAGAGATAGAAGTCTATGGACTGAATACATGATCCAGGATGGATTATTGTTCAGGGGAAATCAGTTATGTATTCCAAAATGCTCCATGAGGGAAAACTTGCTTAAGGAAAAACACAGTGGAGGATTGATCGGACACTTCGGTCATGATAAAACGTTCTCAAAGTTGAATGGCTCATATTTTTGGCCAGGGATGAGGACAGATGTTAAGAAATTTGTGGACAGATGCAGGATTTGTCAGCACACAAAAGGGAAAAGGCAGAACACAGGGTTATATCAACCATTACCCATACCAGAAAGGCCGTGGTATGTAGTGAGCATGGATTTTTTATTAGGACTACCAAGAACACAAAGAGGATGTGATTCATCTTTGTGGTAGTCGACAGAATTTCAAAGATGGCACATTTCATACCATGCCAGAAAACCAGTGACGCAACTCATATTACGAACCTATTTTTCAAGGAAGTCGTCAGACTTCACGACTTGCCAAGGAGTATCGTTTCTGATCGGGATACCAAGTTCGTTGGACATTTCTAGAGAACTTTGTGGAAGAAGCTGGGGACAAGTTTGTCTTTTAGCTCAGCATATCATCCTCAAACGGATGGCAGACAGAAGTCGTGAACAGAAGCTTGGGAGATTTGTTGAGGAGCTTAGTGACTGAACACCACAATCAATGGGATCACATTCTGCCACAGGCAGAATTTTTTTATAATGACTTTCTTAACAGAAGCAAAGGGCAGAGTCCATTCCAAATTGTATATGGAATGCAGCCAAGGGGAGTTTCTAAATTGAAAGATAAGGAACAAGCTGAATTCAGGAGTGCTAGTGCAGAGGACTTTGCAGAAGGAATGAAGGAGTTTCATAGCCATGTTAAGGAGCGATTGCCGAGTTCAAGTCAAGAATACAAGCTAAGAGCAGATCGACACAGGCGAGAACTTCAATTTGAAGTTGGTGATTTGATTCTTGCGCATCTGAGGAAGGAAAGGTTCCCAAGAGGAACATATAACAAACTAAAGATGAAAAAGATTGGACTGTGCAAGGACATAAGGAAGTTTGGGGCAAATACATATGAGATTGAATTACCCGATGGGATCGATATCTCATTGATATTCAATGTTGCGGATTTGTACCCTTACAGAGCTGAGGAAGTAGGAGCAAAGAAAGAACAAAAAGAGATTCAATGGACAAAACAAATGCATGTAGTTGAAAAGCCACATATGGAAAGCATAATTGACAAGAGGATTAGCAAAAAGACCATGAGAAAAGAGCCTTTTGAATACTTGGTCAAGTGGAAGGGACATCTGGTTGAAGATGCCAGTTGGGAAGATGAAGCAGAAATTCATAAGCATGGATAGACCGTGCAAGAGCTCATGAACAGGAGTTCATGAAAATTTTCAAGCGAGGGAGTATTGTAGGAACCTAAATTTAAGTAAGCCTAATAAAATTCATACAACTAAACATAAATTTATTTCAATGCCTAAGTAATTCAATAATCATCGTATAAGCATATAATATTCAACAGAAAATTTAATTTATCCACAACATGAATTAAATTTACGAACAACATGCTAATAATTTGCATAATCATCACATAACTCAGAAAATTTATAAATAAAATACCTCTTCCTGATGCTAAACTCCCGCTTATCTTGTTGTCCGTCCTCTCTGCTGCTTTGTCCAGCCTGCTACTTTGACCAAACCCTGCCCAAAACGAATAACCACCCAGCCAGCTAGGAGTAGCCTGTCCGGCTCCCTAGCTCCAGGATACCGTAAGGAATCCTGGCCCCCGTGCCTAAAACCCCCAGCAACCTGGTGCCCCCTGCAATGGTTCACCAAAACCCCAAAACCAAACTCCCAACACCAGAAAATATGCCAAACCAGAAATACAGTGCCCTCTCCTCCCCCAAAATAATTCTTCCTCCCCATATTTTCATAATGATCTCCCGTAGGACTCTTCCCCATCATATCTCCCCCCATCCATCGACTCGCTATCCTCCCCATTATTACCTTATCCTCCCCATTATTACCTTATCCCATCCCTTTATTACCTTATCCTTCATTTATTGCTTCATTCCCCCCCTGCATATGTAAAGTCTTATTATTAATAATTTAAAGTTATTAAGCTCCTTTAATTTATCACTCAAATCTTTAATGAGTCAATTAATTAATTAATTAATCATCAACAGATAT
The DNA here is from genome assembly GCA_900067695.1 of Picea abies. NCBI lineage: Eukaryota > Viridiplantae > Streptophyta > Pinopsida > Pinales > Pinaceae > Picea > Picea abies. The sequence goes on from CBVK0100581863.1 coordinate 3,171, forward strand.
GAACAATTAATTTATAAATAAATAATATTATTAAGAAATAATTATTGTTTAACTAAAACATATTAGGACAGTCAGATTATCTAATTAATTATACTTAATAAACCCTATGCACTATTTAACCAGGGTTGTTACAAGTATGATGCAGGAGCATCGTAAGTAGCGAGCCAAGCAAGCATAAGGCGGAAGACAGCTGGAGAAGCGTAGCACACATTTTACACATTTTGAAATGTTTTTTAAAAATTAATGAAGCGGATATTAATGTGATAGCTGGGGAAAGCGTACTTACATTTATATCTTAGACATTGTAAACAGATCTTGAGCCTTGCTCTCATCTGTAGTATGTAAAAGCATTTATACATAATTAATGAAAGTAGGTAGATTTGGATTCATAGATTAGACAGTTTAGAGAGTAGGAGGGAAAATGGATATAGACACCCTCACCCTTGTATTATTGTATCATTAGAACAGAAGAAGAGAGATTTCATAAGCTATTGAGCTGTAGCAGATAGTTGTAGAGAAGAACCCATGTACAAGAGTATTTGAGTTAATATATGAAGCTTTGACTCAGATTTCATGGTGTTATGATGTTTGTTGTTTACATATGTTGAATGGTATGCTTACAATTGTTTTATTCTCTATGTTATGCCTTTGTTGTTATTCTATGTTGAATGTATGATTTCATGTTAAATGTATGAAGTTTGAGAGAGAAGAATGATTTTCAATTGTTTCTCTTCCTGAGAGAGTTCCTGCAAGGAGTGCAGTGAAACGTCTGCAAGGTGTGCGTTGACAAGGGGTCTGAGTTTTATCTCAGAAAGCTCAGGAAGGATATCATTGTTCTCATTCCAGCATAAGTGCAGGTGAAGCACAGGAGCTATGCAAGATGTGCGCAGGCTAGTTGAAGCCTTAGAATTTATCAACTGAGGTTGAAGAGTGAAGGACTGTTGTTACTGAGAGTGCACAGAGTCGAAGAATCAAATACACAGAAGTATTTGAAAGATTGTCGCAAAGAGTGTGTGCAGGAGTCCTCTTGACACTTGAGGTTGCAATAGAAAGCTCAAGAGGATCAACACCTTTGAAGTATTCAAAGGAAGAGGGGAAGTTGAATCATCGTGCAGAAGGTTAAGTTCCAGCGAAAGAACATTGGCTCATTTCACAGAGATTCATTGAGGACTGAATCGGACGGTCGAAATTCTCTGTGGAGAACTCGCGAAGTCGCGATGAGCGTAGGATCCAGAGTAGTTGCAGGATGGATAAGGGTTGGACGAACCCATTACGTTGGTTTCAAGATTCAACATCGACCGTTGATCGTGACCATCGAGCCATCAAGATCATTTCGGTAAATTAGGGTTTGTAAGTCCAGAGTGCAAACCAAATCCCTTGGTCACTTGAACTTCTGAATCGTGAAATGGATTATCGTGTGTGAAGAAGAGGTGTAGAAATTTCGATGCTTCAAAATTTTAGAGTTCGACATTTCAGGGGTTCTGACGACAAGGAGTCGGAGCATAGTGGAGCGAAAATCCCAAAGTACCGAGTCGCGACAGGATTTTAGCGTGGAATTTCGGGATTTCGGCACTTCGAGTGTCGGAAAGCAAAGGAGGCAGCATTTTGGGATCAAGAGTTTCAAACTCCCGGTACCCGGAAGCCCGAAATAACACAGGTCGTCGAATCGAACGAAGGCTTATAGCCATTGATCCCGTGGAAGGCAACATTTTGGAGTTTGGGGTTTTGAAGTGGGAGAGGAATGGTTGTCAAAGGGTTGTTCAAGTTTCGAAAGGCGGAAAGCTTGAGTGGACAGGTGGCAAGAATCCATGTGGGAAATAGAGTAAAGTGGGGAAGATAGGTGGCGTGCACTCATCGCCAGGTAGAGTCAATCTCCATTAACTATTTCGAGTATCGGAAGTTGGAGAACCGGGAGACTTGTATCCGGATTCGCGTAGTCTGAAACTCCGAATCGACAAAAAGTTTTGTTGGGGACTCAGCCTTTGATGAACGCATCGGGGTTCGGCATTTCGACAGTTTCGAAGACAAGAGGTCGGGATTCTTTGCTCCAGAATTCATGAAGTTGTGAAACACGATACAACTATGGAGGAGGACGCGGCCAAAGATTTCGGTGTTTCAACATTTCGGGTTTAGGCGGGTTGAAAAGCCGAGAAACAAGACAGCAGGAATCGCGATATTCCGAAACCTGAAATCTCGATTCGGCAAAGGGCGTGATCATATTGTTGGTCAAGAGATTTGGGTTGATGCCTTGTGTTTGATCACGCAGGCATACCTATAAGGACCCGTGGAAAACACTGTTGTGTGTGTGAAGTATTCCTTGAGGGGAAATCAAAGAGTCAGTCAGACTCAGGGGAAGATTTGGAACAATCCTGCGTGGATCTTGGCCCGAGGATCAGGGTTTTGCATCACTGATCAATGATGTATCCCAGGTAATGGACCTTGTCCATGCCGAAGGAGCATTTTTCTAAGTTGGCGTATAGCTTGTGTTGTCACAGGGTGTGCAGAACCTGCTAAATATGCTACAAGTGTTCAGCCCAAGTCTTGTTGTAAATGAGAATTCCATCCAGATACACCACTACAAAATTATTGGTGAATGGTCGTAGGATATCATCCATCATCCTCATGAAAGTGGCTGGAGAATTTTTCAAGCCAAAGGGCATGAAAAACCATCTGAAAAGACCTTCCTTTGACTTGAAGGCGGTCTTCCATACATCTTTTTGCTCTATTGGAACCTGGTGGTAGCCGGACTTCAGATCAATCTTACTGAAGTATTTGGCCCTTGTGAGCTGATCAAGGAGGTCGTCGATTCGGGGAATCGGGTACCAGTTTCTAACTTTGATTTTATTCAGGGCTTGGTAATCAATGCAGAGTCTCCATGTTCCATCTTTCTTTTGTACCAGCACGATTGGGCTCCCGCAAGGTGATGAGCTGGGCTGGATGTTCCCCTTGTGGAGCAGTTATTAGATCTACTGCTTTATCTCCTTATTCTCTAACAAAGAGCGACGGTATACTTGCCTATTGGGCAGTGGTGTGTCAGGGGTTAGATCGATGGTGTGCTTGACCTGACAATGTAGAGGTACCCCGATAGGTGAGGAGAATATATCTGAGTATGCTTCCACAACCTTGTCCACTTGCTTCTGCTATGTGGAGAGGTCGTCCGCGGAGACCCTGGATGTGGTTGGGATTTTTCGCTCATTCAGAGAGCGAATCACAAAGAAGACAAACTTTCCCATCTGAGAGATGACCTTCCTTCTTGTTCAAAGTAATAATAACATTGTGAGGCCTAGACTCATATATAACATGGCATTTCCATAAATATGGTTGGCCCAAAATAACATTACAAACTTTGAGAGGGTAAAAATCACACAATACCTTGTCTTTGAAGGGATTAATGTTGTATGATAGTCGACATTGTTGGCTGACATGGATGTCGCTTCCTTGGTGGAGCCATCCGATGGTGTAGGATTGTGGGTGAGGCATTGTCAGCAAGGAGAGTTGCTTGACAACCTCTACTGAGATGAGGTTCTTCGATCTACCGCTATCAATGATGAAGTGCAGTGGGGTACCCTTCACCCACATCTATGAATGAAAAAGGCGCTCGACTTCCTCTGGTTCGTCTGGTTCACCAGGTTGGAGCTTGGTGGTAGAAACGGTAGAACTGGGCTCTGCATCAATGATTTGTCTCCCCCTTTTTGGTTCTGAATCAAAGTCAAAACCCACATCGGATTCGAAGGATTTAACCTTAGCCACCAACGACTGCTTTGAGCGGCAATCAGCAGTGTTATGCCATGGGCTCTTATGGAAGTCGCACAACTTCCTGATATCTTTCTTTATCTTTCTGGTGTCATTCTTTGCTTTCGTCCTGGACTGGTTGTCCTGAGGCGGTTCATCTTTGCTATGTCCTTTGTTCTGTGGGTTGGGGTTGCCTTTTACTAGCTTTTGTGGTGAGGGGTTCCTAGGCCCAAATTGTCGCATCTTTTGTTTGAGATTCTGCTCTATTTTGATGGCATATCGGTAGGCTGCACCCAAGAATGAGATATCCAGAAACTCCATTTTGGCCTGGATGTATGTATGTAGACCGTCATGATACTTGAGCACTAGATGTCACTCAGAATATTTGATACCCAACTTGGTGCGCAAGGTATGGAATATATTTGTCAACTTGGGCACTACTTGGTCTCTTTCCTGCCACAGTGTGGTCCATTCTGTATACAGGTCGTCGTAACTTCCAACAGGGTAGTATTGTTCCTTAATAGCATCCCTGAAAGACTGATAGGTCACTGCAACTATAAATAATGAGGGTTCCTTTGTTTCCTTCTGCTCACATAAAGTTTCCCACCAATCTTTGACATGGGGAACGACTTTGAGGAATGAAAAAGTAATATTTTCTCTATTCGAGAAGTTATGGATAGAGAAATACCCTTCTAGCATATTTAACCATTTGTCTACATCATCTGCATCTATATGACCTTCAAATATAGGAATATTGAAGTTGATTTGTACCTTGAATGGCGTGGTGCCTCCATTTGAGGAAGATGTGTCGCTTGTTGGTAGTCGTTGAAGGATTTGCCAAAACTGTCCATCATCTTGTTCCTCTGTTGCATGAGGGATGCCTCGAGCAACATTTTGAAGGAATATCTTGTCTTGTCATATTTATTTTCTCCCGCCATGAGAGGTCGCTTGGGCATGTGATATCTTTTGTCCTCAAGAGAAACAAGCTCGAAACCCAATTCTTTGTACCCTGAACTCGTTGGAGACATGGATTATGAATGACAAGGAGCAGACCACTCTGATACCACTGATCTGGATTTTATGAGCAAAACGAAATGAATACAGATTATTATCAAAATATTCTTAACACATAATAACAGATATATAGTAAAATCAGTTTCTATTCAATAACAAAATAAGTTGAAACTGTAAAATACAACGGAAAACAAGCTTACTAGAATGGTGGTGGATTATCTCTGAGAAGAGATGTGATGGCTACAGTCATTCACCAAAAGATGATTACAATGAGGCTCTCAAGGCCTTTTTACATTAAACAAGAATGTCAAAAACCCTAGACATCCAAAAACCTAAGTCTAGGAGATGAAGTGCTAAAAGTCATGTGAGCCTCGTTTGGGTAAGTTGGTACATCAACTTCCCGGGGTCTTAACTTTTGCATACGATCTTCGTTTTAGGCGCACGATATCCCACTAGAAAGGTCTATCCAAGGATTACACATGTTTCCTGTGGCGATCCCTCCACATATTGACTATGAAGATCCCAAAAAACATTGTTTAGGGCTGCAAAATGGCCCCGGAAGTCAAGGACTTGAAAACTAGGAAAAACTGTTGAACTAGAAAACTGCCAAAATGAGCCAGTTGGAATAGGTGGGAGGCCACCGACATACATATAGATCACCTATGAAAGTCTGTATATAATTTTTGTCTGATGTGCTGACACTCGAAGGGGTACCAACATGGATTACAAGGGTGTCCAACAATGTGAGCTTAAAAAACTCTTGTATTCCCTGCATCTATGCTTCCCCGACCACAAATTTATGCGTTGAACTACAAATAATTGTAGCTTAAAGACGTCGGAATATATCTCTACCCTGAAAAAAAGTTAACCCACAATTCCTGCCTAGGAAAGAGCTTTGATACCACTTGTTATGCACCTGGTTATGTTATTTTGATCCAAGACAAGAAATATCACAGAAATTATCAATGGAATAATAGAATATAGATAATAGAACACCAAAAATGATACCTTTTATTGAAACAAGTGCAATGTTCACTTGCCTCTTCGGGGGGAAACCTCTAGCAAAGCAACACTCTATTACAACAATTCTCAAGACATACTTTCTCATACCTCCGACTCTTATTTATACTAATTCTATCTTCTAGAGAACATTATAGATGAAGCTCTTTCTAGAAGCAAAAGCTTCTACTAGGTCTTCTTACATTGACTTGTTCACAACTATTAATAGGCCTTATTAACTAATGTTGGCCTTTATTACCTGGAAAATGTATCCTGCTAACTAATGACCAACTAAGAGGGGTTAGGATCGGATCCTAACATACATCATATTACATATCTAAAACGATTAAGTCTCATATCAAGGAGCAACTTTCTTTGGTGGAAAACCAAGCCCACATATCAGTTGGAAGCTACCATCCCAAATAAAAACATCTTGAATTCGAACTTGTGATCAGGTAGCTATCCCTTATTGCAAGGAGGGATTTTTCCACCTGTCAACAATTAGCACTAGAAGGAGGGTCGAGTGACATGCATGGTTGGTACATCATCTTGACGTAGGCGCTCTCGCAAGCACGTCCGCTCACAGGATCTTCTCTTCTCTACTGGCCCGAAGAACACTAAGGCTCTTCTATTTCCCTATCGGCAAATCCATACCCACAACAACCTCTCCACGGGATCTCCTCTTTACAATCGGGAGATCAGACTAATTCTCGCGATCTCGCTAGTTCGTGAGTCGAAGCTTCCGACTCTTCCTTCCCAATCTTGCGATACTTGAACCGGCGATACGGTTATGGCTCCTTTCCTTGTCAGCGCCCTCCCCACATGTAACCATAGGCTAGGGCTTAAATGTTATCACCTCTCACAGCTCACACCTTCGTGAGTTCATGAGTTGAACTCTCATGCCCTCCTGTTACGATCTTTCGAGACGCGATAGGTCAACACTGGGTTGACTCCTCCCTTGACACTTTTCGCTATTCGTAACCTTGCAGGTTGAAGCATCGAGCCTTCACACTCTTATCCCGCGAATCCCCGAGATGCGAGAATTCAATGGAGTGTTGACTCCTTTCTCCAAGCAACGTGTGTCCACCCGTCAACCATGCGGGTCTCACCTTATGGCTCTGCCACGTGTCCACACGAGTCTCAGCTCTCGGCACTTCGCGACTTCTGATGTTGAAAGTGACCCCTCTCAACCTCCGAACCCTCAAATGCGCGATAGGCGATGGGGTTCTCGATCCAATGGTCCTCCTATGACCCAGATCCAACGACTATTCTTCTTCTCGCTCCTCGCGTCTTCACGACTTGGAGTACCCAATGCTTGGGCTCTCACCCTGCGAACTTCCGAGTTTGCGAGATCTCTCGATCTCTGCCACCTATACTCCTCAGATGGACAGCTCCTGGTCCTCTTGCCACTTCGCCGCCACTCGTGTCCTCTCGCTTCGCAACCCTTGACACCAAGTTCTTAGCCCTTCTACTCACGAAATCTCGACATACGATGTGCCACCTGTCCGCTTGCCGACTGCTGTGGCCCCACACCGTTCTCGTAGTCGTCGGGATATCATGTATCGCGATTTCATGACTCCCTTTGCAATATTACCGAGTTTCAATCCCCGAAACCCCGATATGCGAATCCACGAGCAGATCCGGCGGTCCTTTTATGACTCGGATCAATGCCCTGCCCTTCCTGAGTTTTTAACCTCTCGGGGATACTAGCAGTATCTCCCCTGCACCTCCTCGAGATCTGATGACTCATGGGATATCGCGAATCCTCCTCGAAAGATACCAACTGTCTGTCTGTCTTTAATGAAATCTGTGAAAAGACTCAAGTGTTCCTCCGTCGAACACATCTACCTGCACGCAAACTTGCAACGTCTGTTTAAACACTTCCCGGCACAAGCTCCCTGTGCTTGTCTTGGTGTGTACTCGAAGGTTCTATACCTCTTGAGCTTTTCCATGGCTTCAAGTTCTCAGAAAGAAACCTCTTGCTCGCACTCCTTGCGGAAACCTTCAAACACTTTCAAGTGCTTGAATACTTCGACTCTGCGCACAATTGCAGCAACAATCCTTCAACACTTCACTCACGTCCACAACCCTGAGATTTCACTCGGCCTGAGCACTCCTTGCACGGCTCCTGTGCCCAACTGCACTTTTGAGAGAATGAGAACAAAAGCAACCCTATTTGAACCCTCTGTCAATGCACTCCTTGCGGACAACTTCGACTGCACTCCTTGCAGGAACTCTTGTTCAGATAGAGGAACAATTGAAACTCATTCCTTCACCCTTTCAGACTTCAATCTCAAAGCATGAAATCGTATACACAACATATAAAGAAAATGTATGACAAGAAGCAAACATTCATGAGCATAACATCAATACACAGAGAACAACACAAACCATGAATCTGAATCAACTCTTTCTATTAATTCAAATGCCTGTACATGGGTGTTTTTACATAGCTCTCTACATGCTCTTGCTCTTCCTTCTTCTTTAGAATAATGTTACAATGCACAATGAGGGTGTATATATCCCGTTTCCCTCTTGCGTTCTAAAGTGAGATCGGAAGAGCGTCGTGTAGGGAAAGAGTGTAGATCTCGG
>CBVK0100581864.1:0-11507 GCA_900067695.1 Picea abies
GGTCATTTTCTGCATGCATGATTAGAGCCCTTAAATGATAAGTCCGTAAGAGGTATTTCCCACTCACATCAGAGGCCATTTGAGAATTTTGTCATGATTGTAGATTTTTTCTTTTTTATAAATTGAATCATGTTCACTACAAACCTTAATTTTTTGCCACATAAAGAATGCAAGTTGTTGCCGCTAGAAGTTGTGTAAGAAGCCTTACAAATTCTTGCTAAAGAGGATTCTATATGAGAAAAGAAACTAAAAATGAAGCAACAATTATCTATACCATGATGAAAGTCATGACAATTATCTAGAATTGCCAAAAAAGATTGTTGGAGTGATGGTGATGCATCTAAAAATAATGGTGTTCATGTTCAACATAATGATAGAGAAATACTTATCAAATCTAATGGTGTTCATCTATGCAATGTGTTAGGGGCAATGCTCCAAAATTTGATACAATTTATCTTTCTAAAGGAGAAAATTATTTAGAAGAGATCATTATTTTCAAAGTTATTGATGAGTCCCATACATGAAACCTAGAGTTGACATGCTTGGATCCTTACGATAATTATCCAATTCTTTACAATGTTGGTACCAATCACATGTGGACACATAGTATGGATGATTTTATATATGTTCAAATGGTGTTTGCAAATGAAAGAGGAAAGCTTATGTTGCACCATCCTTCATTATCTAAAATAAAATCACAATTATCTTCAAGTGGGTTAGATGAATAGCATAAAAAACATTCCATTGTAGTAATCAAGTGAGGGTTTTACATAGGATCTTATTTGGATGTTACTCCCTTATTGATAGATTATTGTTTTATCAATATTGGTAAAAATAAATTCATTGAAATGAATGAGCTTTTGATGTGCGACATAAATCCATATGATTTTACCATAAAGGTAGGCATGTATGTTTGTATTTATTATGAAAAATTAACAATTATTTACAAAGGTGGGTCATTGAAAATTCCATATCCTCTAGAAGTGTTGAATTGTTTAGTATATGCTTCCATTGGTGGAACATTATTTTGGGTAAGAATATTTGGAAAACATGTGGATGTTATTGGTAGCCTCCACCGTATTCCTGAAGATGTGAATTTACATCCACATGAGGTGTTTTATAAAAAAAAATATCAATCAATATCAATTGAAGGCATAGATGGTGAGTATACATGTTTATCTTGTAATGCATATTTTTCAATTCATATCGTAAAAATTTATTTATAGTATCTAATATTATCTTCATTTTTATTGTAGGCATTATTGATGTTTTCTTTACTGTGATCTCTATTAAAAGGTGGGGCATGAGCAAATGAAAGGGAAAATCTATTTTTGGACATTTTATTGCTACAAATTATGATAAGCACGCCACTTTCCAACTTCTTGAAACAAAAGGTCATGATGAAACTATGACTACTAGATTAGTTGCCTCTACATAATATGGAGGATATAATGCATTCCAATTATATCACAAAGTATTGCAACCACTTGGTGTATATCATCACAATATTCATATTCTTTCCTATAAAGATTTTAGTAACAAAAGGTCTCAAAATATGATATGAAGTGAATCTTATGTGGAAATTCCTTGTTCATATAAGAGTTTCATGGTTACTTTTGAACTTATTACAACACATTCTATACCTCATAGGATTGTGAAGAAGAAGAATTAGTTATATTTCAACATAGAAGGTTATAAGAATCTTAAGGAGGTTGTTTTTGTATGCATGAGAAGCCTTTCTTGATCGATATAAGTCATATTTAGGCTCAAGCAATGATACTCAACCTCCTAGTAAATGGAGAGTGGGACCAAGATTTAGATTTTGATATTTGTATAATAACATATAGTCTAGTGTGCAAGTACATTTTCCACGAGATTCACACCAATGGGATCATTTCCATCATTGTTATGGATTAGGAATGAGGATTGGTGCACCCCATTTAAAGTTTTAAACATTGCACATTTAATTAATATATGTATATATGTCTTGGTGTAATATCTATGGTGAATTTTGTTATTTAATATATATGAATATTTTATTTGTTATGTTTAGTTATTTATTTCATGATATATTAATGTTGTGTTATTAATGGTTTTACTTTTCCAAGAAACAAATCTTTATATTTTATATGTCAAAATTTGGAATCAAAATATACATTGCTAGCTTATGGGCTCTTGAGAATATACTTCTATACTATCTTCAATCTATCCTAAAAACTACTTATTACAATCTTCCAAAATCAATGAAACATGTTCTAGGGTCTACACTTTCTCAAAACATGGACTATAGTTAAAAAACTAAAACCTTACAACACATAGGTGGACATACCAATAGTATTTACAATTGGTGGATATACCAATCATGGATAATTTTGAGGATGGAGATTTATTTTAAGATGTATAAACCTTGGTGAATCTTACTAGCCCTTAATATGCAAACTATAAAATGTTTGGTGATATTTTTATAAAAATATTCAAATTTCTAAGGATTTTATATAGTTTGTATGAAATTTTGGCAATTTTTGAGGTAAAATAATTTTATCCTATAGAATTTGGGAGAATCAATTTTTGCAAAAATGGAAATTGGCGAATATTTTTTGGGGAAGAAGCATGGAAAAATATCCCATGGGTGAAATTTAGCCCCTAAAATTTTCCCTGATACCAATAATATTCACAATTGTTCTCAAGGGAATTCCCTCATTATGAATATTAGCTATGTCGTGGAATCAAGGAACCATAGGATTCTTTGGAATCAATGTCTCCTTTAAATTTTTTTCAAGCAAGGGGTGTTTTATTTCTCGAGTTAGTTCATTGATGATTATACTACTTGGATCCTTTCTCAACAATATTAAACTTCCACTCATTAAATGATCTATCATTTTTCATTATGGTCAACATTGTTTAGGATCACAATCAAATGATCTATCATTTTTCATTATGGTCAACATTGTTTAGGATCACAATCTTATTCCCCTTGTCTACCTTGAGTATTGTAATCTTGTTGTTCCTCCTCAAGCCTTTTAATGTGTTAGCTTCCTCTTTACTTATCTTTATTCTCAAGGATTTGAATCCTTTATAATTCTTTCACATTATTGTTAACCTCTTCTATCTCATTTCCTTATAATATTCTTCAATGATACTTCAATACCATATATCAACTTCTCCAGAAGAATTTTCCTAGGTGGCATCATGAAATTCTATCCATATTTTTAAACACTAATGGAGACACCAACAAAACTATTCAAAACTATGGTTGGGGAGATTTACTATGCTCTATTCATTGTGATCTCACTTTTGGAATCCTTAAACATGATCTATATTTCTTTTATCTATTCATATTTTTATGGTGTGTTTTGTTTTAGTCCCCACTAAAATATTCTCCATTATATATGTAAAGATAGGTTCTAGCATTTCCCATAAATTGGATTTGGCCATACATTCTAGCCTCAAATCATAGTATGTATGGTTTTTTTTGGATAATTTGATGATTTTCCTACATATCTTCCTAATTTCACATTCACTGTAGAGAGGCTTGCATTTTTTAATATGTCATTATTAATTTTGTTCTGGAGGAAAGCAAGAGAGAGGAGGATCGTAGTGTTTATTGACTACCTTAGGTGAGTCAAAACTCTTTGTGAAAATATGACAAAGATCTAACAGAGCTCCAACAGGACCACAATGATAAATGCACCATAGAAAGACCATAATAATAATGCCACAATAACTATGTTATATAAATCACTCAATATATTTAATATGAAAATAATGAGTGCACGAATCCCATATTTATAGAAATTTTGGGATAGGCCTACATTAAATGTAGGTAGATAGAAGTGAAGGTGGATATGCCACCTAGGGTGTGCTCTCATCTAAATGCATCAAAACATGCAACTAACATGATGAATTAATTAGATAGATAAGGCAAAAGGTGCATGTGTTGTGCACATGGCTATTTAAAATATGCACATGCATAATAACTTTAATAAAAATGCATCTTACCAAAGTAAACTTGAGATAAAGGTGTGGATACACCAACATCCCCTCTTTAAGTGCAACTTAGGGAAGAGATTAAGGAGATAAATGCTCTAAAATGAGTCCCAATGTAAAGTCTTGATTAGGTACTCATGTACAATTGAGAAAAAATAAAAATGAGTATCCTTGTGGATGTAAAGGCTTGATTAGGTACTCATGTACAATTGAGAAAAAATAAAAATGAGTATCCTGGTACTCATGTACAATTGAGAAAAAATAAAAATGAGTATCCTTGTGGATGCCATTCCATCTTGTCAAAGTACATGGCTAGTTGGTTGATGCAATCACCAAGTCAATTTAAATAGGAATATGTCCTTTGTATGAGACTCACTTTGAAGGAAAGTTAATCTTAGGAAAAATGGTGAATCATAAAGAATCACCCAATGAAGCATTGCACACTATCTCCCCACAAAACTAAACTAGATAGATGTAGATGATGGAAATGGATGTTAGATATGATGGTGAAAGACGAACGTAGAAGCTGAAGGTAATGACAATGTTGAGCAACCTAAGAAAGAAATGCTCCTAAGTGGCTAGCTCCAAGCCCTACAAGGTAAGGTTATGTCTGGTCATGGAGGCAAATGCTTGGTGACACTCCAATAACATCTGCATGAGTGGCTCAAAGTCTAATACCTGGATGATATGTTCAAAGTTACATAAAGAGATTTACCAAAAACTCAAGTGCCATGAAGGACAACAATCCTTAATATAGGTCGTAGGAAACAATGTTCCAAATAAGGTGTCCATGTACAAGTGAGGAATTAACACATATTTATTGTGCTACAAAAAATAAAAACATACAAAAGAAAGGTGGGTGAATTCCCATAATGTGGCTAATATATAGTCCCCCAAACATGACAAGGAGGAAGCCGAGAGTGATTTGATGGCATTGCTAAGGAAAACGTGTCAAGATCAACAATAGTGCTCTAGTGAAAGACAATGGTGCCAACATAGATCCCAACAATAGTGCTCTAGTGAAAGACAATGGTGCCAACATAGATCCAGGAAAGGTGATTCCAAAACAAAGAAGCAAACACCAAAATGGTTAAGATGGTTGAATGTCATGTCACTAAATAGGGCTAGACACAAATTAAAACTAGAAACAATCAACATAAGTGTGCTAAGCAAGCCAAGAAGCCAATGAAAGTTGAGTGTTAGTGTGATTTGACAAGTGTTGGTGTAAATCAATAAAGGGACCCAATGAGAGAGTTGAAGCTGAAAAAGCATTGTCAACATATGATAACAATGATCAAGTGTTTAGACAATAAGTGATGGTAGCATGAAAATCTAGACAAAGTGCTTCATGAAAGAAGCCAAAATCGCATATGCTACAAAAAATATGTATAATAGAGACTACTACTATGGCCAATCAATCAAGGTGAACAATAAGGACAACACATGTGTATAGTGGATGAAACACATTGATATGAAGTCCTCAAACAATTGCTCAAATGCTACCAATACCAAGCATCAAGGCAACCGCAAACAACCATTAGAGTTAGTACCATGTCAAGATGTTTCCATGTACGTCTCTTTCATAAAGACTTGAACAAAGAGGTACTAGCAAAGGATCATGGATACTAGGAAGGAGGACGATGATGCTTCTTATCACAATGTTGAGGAGGCTGATATTTGGAAGGTGGAGATTGTAATGCTAGAGATGAAAATGATGAAGTTGGTGTTAAAGATTCTGATGTTGGCACTAAAAAATTTGAAGTTGTTGCTAAATATTTTTTGTGTCTGGAAATGAAAGCTCCAAAGTTGAGTTGATAAGGGGTGTAAGAGGTGGTTACTACAACTCAACAATAGAAGAGTCGTCTGATGTGATGGATTGTAGTGTGGAATGATTATCATTAGATGATACAAATTGATTATAATTTGTAGAAGGACTAAGACAACTCAAAAATATCGATGAAGTCCCAACAAATTCAAGTCCTACTTTCACTATTTGCATCACAATTTGAATGGGATGAATGATCCCCTATCCATTCTTACTAAGGCAACCATTAGTCTAGCTCACATGATGAATTAATTTGAATCCAATGTTGTGAGTATTAAACTCAAAATCCAATGAATGCAACGCATGAGTGGTTAACAATTCAGAATGGTAGTTTTTTAGTGGTTAATAATTTAGAATCAACAATAGAAGCAAGAGACTATTGTAGATCTTTCTATAGTTAAATAATAACATCTTACTTTTCCTTTAAGTTGGTTAAAACATGCTAATTGAGAAGAGTTAATTGTTCTTCAATCTCATTAAAGTGGGTGGTCCAAGCATCAATTTGATCTTGATACTTCTCCATCGAACCCTTGATGAGTCCAAAATCTTTTAGGAAATAGGTACTCATATTCTAAAGAGCAATTTTAGATCTTTCATATTCACCTTGAATTTTTTTGACTTATTGGATGGTTTTGATTAAGATTTTGAAGGGTATAGATGATCATATTTTTGTCTTTCATTACAAAGGGTGTAAAAATGCTCTAATTAAAAATCTCCCTAAATAAAGAATTCCAACCTTAAGACAAGTCAAGACAAAAATCAAATTATTGAAAAGCAAACTGAGTTCACTTTTCCAACACTATTGAAAAAACTAAAGTCCTCCTATAATGAAGAAATCAATGTTACACATGGGTTCAAGAACCCTTGTGTTCCTACATAATTGGGAAAAAATGATACTTTGTTGTCTAACTATTATAGAATTGCTCTTGCATATTACTTCTTCAATGTTACACATGGGTTCAAGAACCCTTGTGTTCCTACATAATTGGTAGAATTGCTCTTGCATATTACTTCTTATGTTGATATAGAAGCAAAGGGTGTTGTTTAACTGTTATACGAAATGGTTATAATTGTCCCCCATTATAGACTCTCCTTGAATTCTAATGCCACCTTAGAGCTTAACTTAAATATGTTTGTCGATGTAAGTAGCTTATGAACATTTGAATATACTTCCAACTCTTGCATGTGGGATACAAAAACATAAAACAATTTCTTCACAAAATACATAGAATTAGCAGGAATTTAATCGATCTCTCCACATATAAACCATGAAATTGAAATTCAACAGAGACCTAGTTCATCTTTTTGAACGTTGAATTTAAAGACGTGATGATGGAGTGCAACAAGAGTTCTCAAATTTGCTCAAGATGAAAAAAGCCTAGGCTTCAAATTTGCAAAATTTGCAAGGGCAAATTTGTTGCAATAGAACACATCAAAGGTCGATTTGTAGTTGCAAGCAAAGATTGAGCTGCCAGGAGTCGATTTCAACTTCATAATGGTTGATTTGTACGGTAGGACAACGACCATACAGGTACATATAACAGCTCATGCGACCACGAACTAGCGAACAAAAATTTCATAAAGCTAACAGAGTCTGACTCGAGTGAAACGAAAGCCTAGTTAGGCTAATTCGATTGCTGTAGATACAATCCATCAAATTTGGGGAAAAAATGCTCGTAGTGTTTAAAAACTAAGCAGTAAATCTGTACTAACATTGGATGCTCGTAGTGTTTAAAAACTAAGCAGTAAATCTGTACTAACATTGGATTGTACAATGTCATTTACTAAACATTTTACTTTTTAGTATTTTTCACCTTAATCCCCCGATAAAAATTTGGGTGAAATCCTAATTTTTTGTTGTTTAAATTGCGTTTTTGAATGCATAAACAAATTTAGTCTCCTAAAACATTTCTAGGACACTCAAATTAAACTCAATCACTTAAATATGCAGTTTCAACAATTTCTTGCCTAATTGCTGAGACAAAATTGATGGAAAAATATACTAAAAAAAAACAAAAAATAAAACTTTTAGAGTACGACTCGTAAAATTGTTAGCCAAATTAACATGATCCACATGTAACTAATCACGAGAAATCTGTAATGGCTCTCCAAATACAATATAGCTGAAGCCACTCAACAACAGCCCCAAACACGCAAAGAATACACCCGATACCAAAGAAATTAGAAACACTCTCAACATTATGTCTAACTGTGAAAACTTACATTTGCAGAAACCTATATAAATTTATTTTTGAATTATTAACATGAGAGTTTAAAAAAAATAACAACTACGATTCACTAAACCAAAACGCACATAGAGTAGAATAACAATGCCATGATAACTCTTAATTCATTTGATATGAAAATAATGATTACATGCATCCCATAAGAATATTTGGGATGCATTAAATATAGATAGATACAAGTGAAGGTGTGGATGAGACCTAAGGTGTGCTCTCACTTAAATGCAATAAAACATGTAACTATTGTGATGAAGTAGAGAAGGTAAAAGGTGGACATAGCTTTTTAAGTATCCACATACATAATAACTATAGTAAAAAATCATTTTACCTAAGTATATTTTAAAATAAAGGTGTAGATACATTAACAATCTTAATTAGTGGTTTTTAAAGTAAATGAACTAGAGAAAGAGAAAGGAGAAAAAATACAAAATTAAGAGCAAAGAGAAAATAATAAACAATTAAGTGGTGATGTTGGAAAACCAAGACGTAGGGATGGGGTCACAATGCTTAAGACACCCTAAAACAATCAATCCAACATGAGAGAGAGAATAATAAACAATTATGTGATGATGTCGGAAGACCAAGATGTAGAGGATGGGGTCAAAATGCTAAAGACACCCTAGAGAAACAGATCCAACATGAGAGAGAAAATAATAAACAATTAAGTGATGGTATTGGAAGACCAATATGTAGGGATGGGGTCAGAATGCTAAAGACACCCTAGAGAAACCAATCCAACAGGAGAGAGACCGAGACAAAGAAGAGGAAGGGATAGGTCATAATATAATGTAAATTCAATAGAGTAACTACATGTAAAAAAGTCAAAGAGGATTCTAACAAATGCCTAATAGGTCACTTAAATAGATTTGGAATTGGCCTAAATGCATAAGTGAACATTGGGTAGCTATTGGACAAGGTGTTTTCTTCATATGAATCATACTATAGGTTTAGACCAAGGAACCACATGTTTCTCAGTCATATTATAGGTCATTGTATGTCATTATGGGAAAATAACTCCTTTGATGCATAAGCTATATGACATAAGCATAGTAAGGTACAAAATATTAATGGTTTGCAACATGTACCAAGAAAGTAAGGAAAATGACACTTTGACCAAGTAGTTCCCCTAAAAAGCATGCCCAAATGACTTTGGGCCCATTGGAAACTAAAAACAAGGCATTTCCAACCAACTAAGACCAAGTCAAGGGTACAAAGCCTAAGGCTAAATCAAATCACTTGGAAGGTGTCTCAAGTTGATAACCCAAAGGATCTAGGAAGGACAAACATACAATCAAGAGTCAAGACTAAATATGACAAAGGACAAGGGAATCTTATCAATGCACTAGACATCATGCAAATAGGCCATGATAATGTGCTTAAGGTAAGACAAGGTGACTTGAAGGAATGTAATGTGGTAGAAATGAGGTGTCATAAGGATTAAATAAATACCCTTGTTGGCATCCATGTGTGGATTGTGCATTTTTAGTGTATAATGAATACTCTCCACACCCATATCCATAGTGGGATGTGTAGGAAGAGTACAAAGTGCAAAATCCATACACTACCCACCAACATAAATTCCAACATTCCACTAAGGGTGAATAATGAGAGACTTTAATGACCACTAGGACCACAAGTCAAGGTTAGTCAAAAAATCTCCAACAAGTCACCCTAGGTCAATAAGTGGTATACCTTATACTAGTAGAAAAAAATAAAGTTTCCCTAACTAGAAAGACAATTGTTAGGGACCGAAAACTTCAAAGGGAGGAGGTTAGAATACAAGTGAAGTTAAAGATTGACTAGACTCATGATTGGTGGAGTCACACTAAAGATAGGTTCACCCCCAAGAAATGTTTTCTAACTATGGACACACAAACTTGGTTATTACATCAAAGATGCACTAAAGAAAAAAACCATCAACACATGATGCACATTACAATAAACAACTTTGATGTAGATTAGAGTGAAAAATTGACATCATGCCACAAATACACTAATGTATCATTTGCATAATTTGGTGCTACAATCTAGTTACATGGTTCTAAAGTATTGTCACATTAATACAATATCGTGCTACCTTGATGTACAAACCCTTGTCGTAGACACAAACTCGAACATGGATGGACAACTCATTATAAAGTTGCATGCAAAATCCCAATAACCATGAAATGAAGACATGAGAAATGAATTAATTTGTATTCCCTTAGCTAAATTATGTATACCTCATATTGAAATTTTAAATGGGTAAATTATTTTATTCTATATTGTTGTAAATGTTCATAGTATTTTGTTGTACAAAGTTATTCTATCAATAATGAAGATTTGGAGTTGAGATTGTTTTTCCAATGTCATTGTGTTTTGAAATAGATTATTAATAAGCATGCCATGATATGTTAAAGGTTGTATATGTTAATTTGAGTTCATTACAACTTGTCATTTGCATTGCAATTTTCAATTTTGGTGATACAACCTAGTTGCATAGTTATCAAGTTTGGCAGTAATACCACCTCACACTTCTTTTGGGTGCAAACCCTTCTTTATGACACACAAATATTCACATGGATGGACAACTCATTACAACATTGCACATGTGAGACCAACAATCATGACATATTACCTTCATTTCTTTATCTCTTCCTCTTCTCAAAGATAACATTGAGAAATGAATTGATTCACATATCTTTAGCTAGATTATTTATACTGTGTAATAACATTGTAAAAGGTTGATGGTTGGTTTTATATTTTATTATTAACATTGTAAAAGGTTGATGGTTGGTTTTATATTTTATTATTAGTTCCTGCCCTTCGGGCTACAGGGACTAATAGTAATCGATTTTTATGTGTTGCATTAATATGGCACAAAAACCAAGTAATTAAACCAAAGTTTTTAAGATTTAAATGCACGTTTGCAAGTAGCATTTGGTTTTTAGGCCAAAGTTTTAACTTTGAAGCCTTATTTGGCCTCTTCCCGAGGCATACCCTAACCATATCTTACCTTAAAAGCACTTTCAAACTCATATTTGATGAGTAAAGTTGACGAAGTCAAGTAATGCTAGAACTAAGTCTATCATTACTTCCTGGCATTAAATGTTAAGTCCTCTTTAACCATCTTAAAGATTGGAATGTCCTAGAGATATATTAATAACATTTCCCTCTTCTGCATAAATTCGTTGCTATCCTCAACATATTGTAATAAATAATGGGTAGGTTGGCATTAGTGACAAGATAGCCTGTTGATATTCCATATAATTATTAATGTACGAGAGATCATCCATTATTTAAGCATGCAAAACAAAACCTAAGACCAAATATTGTGGTTGACGTGATCGGGTCTGTACATTTTTCAAAACAAAGTACGAGCATTTCCATTATTTAAGCATGCAAAACAAAACATTGTTAAAAAATTTGTAAATTTACAAAAGTCAAAATGATTTTGACTTGCAATCGATTGC
>CBVK0100581865.1:0-11507 GCA_900067695.1 Picea abies
TAGGGGGCATGGGGGCAAAGCCTGTGAAGAAACTTTTGGGAAAATTTCCTTATAAAATATTGTAATTTTGTAGTCAATATGGACCGTTCACTATAAGGTCACAGATTTGATGGTAGACGTTATGTTAGGGTTTTCTCCCAAGAAGGAAATCATCTTTTTGTATGAGGGAATTGTATTGTGACTAGTATGATGAATAGAATATTAGAGGTGTGGCTTTAAACAGGTTGTTGGTTTTCCTAGTTTTGGCTTCCAGGGTAAAATCTCTTTGTAATGTGTGTGTGTGTGTGCGCCATTGTATCTTTTCTATTTTTATTAAGAATCTATTTGCATTCATTTATTGTACAAGGTTAAAATATTCATTTGGTATCAAAGATATTATTGGCTTCAAGGGGACTCCTTTGTATCTAAGGGTTTGGCTAGGATCTATGATAAACCTTGTTACAGTGGGAGATCTATGGTATTTACTCTTCAAGTGAAAGAAATGGAAAGTGGTGTGAAAATAGAGATCGAGAAATTTAATGGGAAAATTTTTGAGTTGTGGAAGCTCAAGATGGAAGATTTGTTGGTGGACAAAGACGAGTGGATCGTTGTGGATCCAGGTAATACACTTATAGGAACATCAATAGAAGATTGGAAAAATTTGGATCAGAAGGCGAAGAGAACAATCTGATTGCGTCTCTCAGATTCAGTATTATCGAATGTGTCTGTGGAAGCTACAACCAAGGCATTATGGGACAAGTTATGGTCTTTTTATTAGTCAAAGTCCCTAGTAAACAAATTGTTCATTCAAAATAAGTTGTACAACTTGAGGATGAAAGATGGAGACTCGGTGACAGAGCATTTGAATGCCTTCAATACAACAGTAAGTCAGCTATTATTTGTTTATATTAATATTTCTGATGAAGATAAGTGTATCACTTTATTGTGATATTTACCATACTTGTGGGATAGTCTAGTTGTGGCCATAGGTAGTAATACAACTACTTTAAGTTTCTATGATGTGGTCTCATCCTTGTTGTCAGAGGATATGAGACAAAAGAACATGGAAGGACAAAGCACATATGCATTATTTGTAAGAGGATGCTCCTGGGAAAGAAATAGATCTAAGTCCTCAAGTGGGAGATCTAAATCTAAGGGAAGATCTAAATATCTCGGAAAATTCGTAAAGGTATGTTGGAGATGTGGAAAAAGAGGGAACCACAAGAAGCAATGTAGATCTAAAAATCTTGAGAGAGGAAGGAATTTGAAGATGATACTTCCAAAGAAGAAAACAACTTTGTGGAACGAGGGCATGTGTACTTGGATTCTTCAAGCACACATTCAGATCATGAGATATGGATGGTTGATGTAGGTGCATCCTTTCATATGACTCCTCATGGGGAGTGGCTTTGTGAATATGAAAGGTATGATGGAGGTGATTTTTTCCTAGGTGATGACTTGTAAAAAAAAATCATAGGACGAGGAAAAGTCAAGTTAAAGCTCATGGATGGAAGGGTTAGAACACTCCCTGGTGTCTGCATATCCCAGAATTGGAAAAAATATTTATTTTTGTAATAAAAATGGATGATGCAGGGGTAAAAACAGTGTTTGAGAAAGCCAAATGCAGGATGGTTTGAGGAGCAATCATGTTGTTGAAAAGGAGTTCGATTTGAAACTCGTTATAAGCTACAGGGAAGCACTATTAGTGACATTGGGTGTAATAGTTCCCTTGTTCTTGAGATTCGAGGTGAAGAAGAAAAAACTCCTACAATCTCTGGAGAAAAGACTATGTTGTGGCATCAAAGACTGGAGCATATTGAAGAGAAGGGCCTTCTAGTACTACAGGGTAAAGGTATGGTTCAGGGAAAGTTTTAGGGGCTAAATTTCGCCCATGGATTAATTTTCCTTTCTTTTACCAAAAACAATATTCGCCAATTTACTTTTTTTCTAAAAATGATTAGCCAGATTCTATAGAATAAAATTATTTTACCTTAAAAATCGCCAAATTTTTATAGAAACTATATAAAATCCTTAAAATTTTGAATATTTTTACAAAAATATTACCAAACATTTTACAAATTACATATTATGTAGCAATAAGATTCACCAAAGTTTCTACATTTTAAGATAAATTTCCATCCTTAAAATTATCCTTAGTATGGTTGAAGGTATGTCTAACTCCTCTCTAGATTTTGACTTCTGTGAACATTTTGTATATGGGAAGAAGAATCAGGTAAGATCCCCCTCTGGTGCAACGAGGCCAAAGGAAATTTTACAGTTGGTGCACAATGATGTGTTTGGACATGTCTCGATTCCATCACTAGGAAAATCTGTGTACTATGTCTCATTTATAGATGACTTATCGAGGAATACATGGATATATTTCTTCAGGAAGAAATATGAAGTCTTTGACAAGTTTAAGAGTTTAAGGATCTTGTGGAGAATCAAACAGAGAAAATAATTAAGGTGTTGAAGATGGATAATGGTGGAGAGTTCCACGGAAATTGTAACAACCAGAATTTAAAAGACAATATATTTCTACTAATTTACCTAATTTATGTGCCAATTTACTTAATTTCTGAAGCTTTTAAGAAGTACAGATTTCATAATTTGCAAGCTATGTGCATACTTGCGTAAATAAATCTGGCAATAAATATTAAATTTAAGTAAGCAATTTACAATTTGGAGTTTAAATACCTGTCACTGATGCTACCTCCGCTGCAGCTTGAATCCTCGCTTGAACCTTCGCTTGAACACCCCCAAAACCGGCCACCCTGCCGACCAGTGCGCCTGGCCCTAGGACATCTACGGATGTCCTAGCCCTCCGTGCTCAAACCTCTCAGCCACGGTGTGCACGGTAAATCCCACTGTCACCACTGTTAATTCACTCTCCCCCAATGTTTCCCCAAAATCACCCTTCCTCCACTCCTGAATGAAAATCCCGACCAAAAAATGAATCATGCCCCCTTTCCCCCGTCCTTCTCCTTCCCTTATCCTCCTTTCACCGCCCTCGCACCTTCCATTACTCCTCACCCAACCTTATCCATACATTTATGTCACTTTAATAGTCTTATCCCTTAATTAATATTCATATTAATTATCTTATCTTTTAATTAATGTTCCCTTTTAACGTGTGGGTTACGTTATCCCTCATGGGATACGTAACCCCTTTAACCTTATTTATGTTTTTATTTTATTTTCCCCCTTTTTAATACATAATTAATCAATTAATTTGTCCTAGCCCTCCGAGCCCAAACCTCTCAGCCACGGTGTGCACGGTAAATCCCCACTGTCACCACTGTTAATCCACTCTCCCCCAATGCTTCCCCAAAATCTCCCTTCCTCCACTCCTGAATGAAATCCCCCACAAAAAAATGAATAATCCCCTTTTCCCCCGTCCTTCTCCTTCCCTTATCCTCCTTTCGCCGCCCTCGCACCTTCCATTACTCCTCACCCAACCTTATCCATACATTTATGTCTCTTTAATAGTCTTATCCCTTAATTAATATTCATATTAATTATCTTATCTTTTAATTAATGTTCCCTTTTAACGTGTGGGTTACGTTATCCCTCATGGGATACGTAACCCCTTTAACCTTATTTATGTTTTTATTTTATTTTCCCCCTTTTTAATACATAATTAATCAATTAATTTAATTAATGATCAATTAATCACTAATCCTTAATTTAATAATTAATCATTTAATGTCTTATTTAATAATCACTCATTCATTTAACCCTTACTCAAGGAGTTAATCATACTTCAACCAAGTATAATCAAAATAATTAATTAATAACTTATAATCAATTTATATATTAATTATAATTAGCCAATGTTTAGGTTTATTTATGAAATTATTCCTAGTAATAAAAAAAGGGTCATTACACCTTCAAGATAGCAAGTGGACACCTGTTCTGAATATACACAACAGTGGAGATATCTTTTGCCCATAAGGAATTTGGTAGATCCTGGTCAAACATCATTTCTTTTGCTGCCTCACAAATTGTCCTTTTTTTCCTCTCAACAACTCGATTTTGCTAAGGGTTATATGGCACGGTCAACTATCTATTGATTCCTATTGACTTGCAGAAATCCTCAAACTAGAGAGATTCAAACTCTCCTCCATTGTTTGTTCTAAGGATTCTCATGTGTTTCCCTGTCTTCTTTTCAATAAAGGCTTTGTACTCTTTCAATTTATCAAATGTGTCACTTTTAGATTTAAGGAAATATATCCAACATTTTCTTGAGTAATCATCAATAAAAATGACATACTACAAACAACCACTAAGTGAGAGAGATGACATGCAACCACATACATCAGAATGAACCAGATCTAAGATGCCTTGAGCTCTGTTGTCACTACTAGGAAATGTCTTCTTTATATTTTTACCTAGCATGCATTCCTTACAAATTTCATTTTTACTAAGAGAAATAAAGGGCATGCCACATACCATGTTCTGTATATCTGGAAGAGATTTGTAATGAAGATGTCCAAGTCTTCTATGCCACAACTCCCTGGAGCTAGTCGCATCATGAGCCAATGCCTGAATTGACTATCCTGACACGATGTACAATCCTCCACTGTGAGTTCCAATGGGTTATGTTGTACTTAAGTGGCTACCTTTATCCCATAGTAGTGCCTTCATGTCCTTGAATATCACCCAATATCCATTGTCCTCAAGGTTTCTAACTGATAGTATATTTTTCTTGAGCCCTGGAACATATAATACTTCATCAACATTAATTCTAGCCCCATATTCCAATCTAAAGGAGATAGAGCCTACTCCCTCTATCTTGTAACATTTGTCATCCCCAAGCTCAACATGCTCTGCAAAATATTTTGTCTCTAAATTTGAGAGTATCTCCTTGTACCCTGTCATGTGCTTTGATGCACCACTGTCTACTAACCAAGTTTTTGGCCTCATGAAAACTGAACTGGGTAAGGCAAAAACCAAGTAATATTCTTTTCTATTTTATTTCTCATTAGAAGGACATTTCTGATTTATTTTGGATTCATCATCCTCAACAGTTGAGGCATGATGTTTCCCTTTCCTTGGATATTTCTTTATAAACCAATAATATTTAGCAAAATTACCTAACTTATTACAACTAAAGCATTTAATCTTAGATGTATCAATATTCTTTCCTTTGAATGTACCTTTGGTGTTTGGCTTCCTCTGAGAGCCTTTCTAGAAAGTGTATTTCTTCTTTCCCTTGAATCTTGATGCTAAAGATGAGTGGTCTTATTTCGTTGGCTCACTCCTGGTAGTTGTGCGACTCTCCTCCTGGAGGAAATCATGCCATAACCTCTCAAACGTGGGTTGAATCTCTCTCCCACTTACACTAGATAAGAAGGTCTCCCATGAAGAAGGAAGACCGTCAAAAATGGCATGCACTAAATCATCATCGTCCACTGTCACCCCTGTGACCAAAAGTTGATCTCTGATCTGGGCTATCCTGGAACAAAAAGATGCCACTGATTCACCTTTCTCCATCTTCAAATACTTAATCTTGTGCTTAAGTGTCCTCTTCTGACTTGGAGCTTGTTTCTCATATAGATTCACCAAGGTATTCATACGATCCTTGGCAGTCATTAATGAAATCATTGTAGACATTATACTATATTTGAATGAGTCAAAGATGATTTGCTTGGCCTTTTCTTGACTGTTCCTGAAGGTCTCTCTTACTGCATTATTCGTGGGTTCCTCCACCACTATGGTCACATACTTCTCAAGATCATGCTCCTACAAGATATTTTTTATCTGGAGCTTCCACACATTGAAGTTGGCAGCTCCTTCGATCCTATCCTCATCCCTGACTGAAATGGAGGATGCCATGGACTTCACACTAGAAACTTAATCAAGCTAGCTTGGATCTGTGTGTACCTGTTGTTTCCCTTCAACAAGCTTAACACACCCTAAGCTCTGATACCATGTTAAATTTTGAGCTTGGTTTATTGTGTGGATTAATTCTTTGATTTTTTTCAACACTTTGATTCCAACTTAATACACTTCAACAATACCAAATCATAATCGAATAGAACACTTTGATTCCAACTTAATACACTTCAACAATACCAAATCATAATCGAATAGTAATAAGTATGTAGATAAGTAAGCATGCACATCAACAACACATATACCCTGGGCAAACCCTGTAGAGGGAGAAAAACCCCAACAAAGGATATTCCTTTCTTGCATTAATGTTCTGCTCTTAAAGAGCTTGCCAAGATGACTTTGACCTGACAAAGACCTAAGAGACGTTGTTGAAGTACACCTCTGATATGCTGCCTCTATTTTTTATATACAACATTGATATGCTATTGATATATGCCTCTGATATGAAACCTCTATTGTTGATATAAAACATTGATATGTTGCTTTGGTATGCTTCTTTTTTATCACTGATATGATCCTCTATTGCTTCTCCCTTAACCTGCATATCAAAACCATGTTGAAGATATGGGTCGACCTCTGCTTATATAGGATGAAGAGGAGAAGAGGAGAGACTCAAAATAGTAACATGTTTTCATGCTTTAATCATAACTCAGCTTCATACTTTTGTTCGAACTTAGAACTAGACTTGAGACTGGTATACTTTAGTTCAAAAATAAGAACTAGACTTTGAGACCTCAGTTACAACTCGACATTATACTTTAGCTAGAAAATAGAACTAGACTTGAGACTGGTATGCTTTAGTTCAAAAATAGAACTAAACTTGAGACTTCAGTTACAACTCAACATTACACTTTAGTTCGAAAATAGAACTAGACTTAAGAATTCAGTTACAACTCAGCATTACACTTTATTTCTAAAATAGAACTAGACTTAAGACTTAAGTTACAACTCAACATTACACTTTAGTTCTAAAATAGAACTGGACTTAAGAATTCAGTTACAACTCAGCATTACACTTTAGTTCTAAAATAGAACTAGACTTGAGACTTCAGTTACAACTTGACTCTTTAAAAGGAAATTCGAAATTCTCTTCATGGTGGATAATGTTACACATGCCAACGCACTAGATCAATACATTTATACAATTTTCAATATTAGAAATATCGTTTGTTTCTAGCTCATAGGAATTTTATATTCAACCTAACTTTTCCTAGATGCCTTGACTTTTTCTCCTGGTCCACAAGGCTTGACAAGTCTCACAGAGGTTGTACGTTCCCCCTGACTTTTTCACTAGCATGTCTATGCTCACAGATGTTGTACATCCCCCCTGACTTTTGCACTAGACTGTCTATGCTCACAGAGGTTGTACACCCCCCTTGACTTTTGCATTAGACTCACATAGCATCTTGTTCGTCCTGACTTTTGATTTGAGTCACATAGGTTGTACGTTCCCCCTAGATTTTGTCAATACCTCATAAGACTGGTTGATTCTCCAAATCTCCCTGGCTAGCCTCAGGATGGCCCATAAAGCCTCTCATTGGAGAATGATTGTTGATGGTGCCAAATTTAACAACCTCCAATTGCTTCTAGTTGTTCTTTGAATTGAGAAACCCTCAATAAATAGTCATGAACGATTTCTCCTTTCTGCATCTTTGTATTCTTGAGTTGGGTTCTCAAGTTCATCTTCTGGTTAATGTTCCTTCCTTCATACATTATGGTTAGGGCATAAAACATTTCTCTTGGATTATTCTTAGAAGACACTTGAGAGATAAAGTGGTTTTTAATAGAGTCTGCAATGATTCTATTGGCCCTAACCATATCTTTCTAGTACTTTGCTTTTGTTGTAGCATCTGCAGGTTCTAGTACATTTTCCTTGACGAATATTGCAAGGTCATTCTCTTCAAGAATGAGTGTAATCCTATGATTCCAGGAACATAATTTATCCACACCTTCTAACTTGTCAACAAGCTTGGTGCTTGTAGACATCTTGACCTGGAGCTGGGAAAATGACCAAAAATTGAAAGTGCTCATAAATTAAATCTGAACTTACCAAGAGGTGCACTTGGTTGAGGTGAGTAGGCTGGTGCATTTTGTTTTCAGAAAATCCAAATTTTTCCCTTTGAAACTAGACCTGTGCAAATATGGACTAGTACTTCTGGTACTGGTTCTAGTTTCTTGGTTTTTTGGTTTTCTAGTATGAGTGAAAACTAGGGTTTCACTTTTCGAACGCTCTGGCCACTGAAAAGGTGTGCTCAAGCTGCCAATGAGCTCGCTAGGCTAGGGCACACTTCCCTAGATAGTTTTTAGGCTGAAATTCTCTTCCAACAAAAAGCCCTAATTTTCTTGTACGAAAATAGTGATGTTTTTAATTAACCAATGAAAGGTGCTCTCTTTAGTTTAGTTATGAAACCATGTTAAATTTAGAGCTGCTATTAAGTTATTTTCAATTTACTAGACAATAGTAGCATAACTGAAAGAAACACAATCACAAGGTACCCAACATTTATCCTAGGAAACCCTCACTGGGAGAAAACCCAGTAAAAACTTCCTTAGTATAGATTGCCAATACAATGCCAAGATAATAAACCGAACACTAAAGAATATCCAAGACTGAGAAATGTGCATCTCTCTCCTTCTTTCGGCAACTACATCTTCCTTCAAACTTGTGCACTAGATGAGTGACTTGAGTGAGTGATCTAATGAGGCGCCTTCCACTCTTATTTATACTAGTTGGCAGGTGATAGGGTTGTGTCTCTTCATTAGGTAGGTCCAACTTCTCCAACTAGTGGTTGAAATCACTTTAATTATCCCGAGGGGTCGACTTCTCAATTAAGATAATTTAATTAGGGTTTGACCAATCCACAAAAGGGGATTTGTTCATACATAAGTCCCAACATGATCAATCCAGACAAGAGTATTGATCTATATGATAATAACTCAATTATAATTAGAATATTTTTTGCAGTTACAATATTTCAACGGGGTGGATACCCCACAACCATGCTAAGAAATACATATCAATATATGGTTTCCATGATATGTAGGTTATATGGAGATCTATATGCCTCCAAATTCTCATTATCGTATATGCCCCTGATTCATTATTGTGCAGACAAAGAATCATCTTTTAATTGGAATGACATTCTGTCAACAAACTTAGCAGAGGCTATCAAAACAATAAAAGAGGTCCTGCCTGAAACTTTTCTGAAATTCCACATGTCTTCATATCTCATATACATTAGGTGCTTAGCACACCAATACCCAAATATGGGTTGGGAATGGAAACCTAAAGACACAACCATCCATATCTATTGCAAGGTATTATGGGACCATAAATACAAGACATAATATCACAAGATATGTGAGAAATTTCTAGGCCCATTATACGATTTCATTTTCTGATCACTAGCCCCATGTATGACAAATAAAGCATTGGATGTGATCAAGAGAATAAGAGATTGGTACTTGATGGAGAATGGCACATATATCATTATATATGTGGCCATGAAAGCACCACATTTACTTCCCTGATTTTTCCTATTACCCCCTCAACCTAGGGGTAACTAAGGAGATAATATCTCGATGCCCACAGGTAGTAGACATCGAGCGCTAAGAGTCAGATTGACCAGCAGAGCCCATAGGGTCCCTCCTATTCATGTTGATCACCACTCATCACCGACAACAGATCAACATTCACTACATTGGCTTGGTCCCATAGGACAATAGGTCTTGCTTCATGAGGTAACAAGTCTGGTGTCATGGTAAGTGTCACTTTAATATTTGAAGCATTTGAGCATGTTGTAAAGAATCCTTTCTTCATTATGGAACATTTTCTTGGAAATTATACCTTTTTCCTAGTTTCACCTTGTTGAGTGACATGGTTTCCTAGCAAGTAGGCCACCCTCAAGAAAAGGGTTGCTACTAGGTGATGCAGGAGCATCATCGACACCAAGCGAGCCAGCACGGAAGCAAAAGACAGTTGGACAAGCCAGCGCAAATTTTGAAATTTCCTTGAAGTAGACGCACAATATTAAATGAATTCATTAAGAAGAAGCGCACTTGTATAATGTAAATGGACCTTGAGCGACCGCTCTTGTCCTTAGTAGATAGAAGGCATTTATAGGAATTAATGCAAGTAGGTAGAATTCAATTCTAGATTAGACAGTTTTAGAAGGAAAGAGGGAAATGGGATATAGACACCCTCATTGTGGATTGTAACATTATTGAAGCATGAATAGAGAAGAGAGCATAGGGGGAGAAGCAGAGAGCTGTGTAGTAGACTCCATGTACAGAAGTTTTGAATTTATAGAAAGAAAGTTGTGATTCAGACTCATGGTGTTCACATATTCTCTGTGTATGCATTTTTGAATGTTATGTTCATGAATGGTTTCTTCGTTCTATCATGCAGTTGATTTTATGCTATGTATGAATTATTTCTTGTTGAATGCTTGAAATCTGAGAGAGGAAGAGTAAGGAGAATGAGTTTCAATTGTTTCTCAATCTGAGCAAGATTCCTGCAAGGAGTGCAGTTGAATTTTCCACAAGGAGTGCCTGAGCAAGATTCCTGCAAGGAGTGCAGTTGAATTTTCCACAAGGAGTGCGTCGACAAGGAGTTCAGAGGGTTGTCTCTGAAAGCTCAGGAGAGATAGTGTTTGTTCTCATTTCCTCAGAGTGAAACTAGGCACGGGAGTCATGCAAGGAGGGTGTAGGCCAAGGAGAGTCTCAGGGTTGTGAACCTGAGCAACATATCGAAGGATTTCTACCGCAGGTGTGCACAGAAGTTAAAGTATTCAACATTTGAAAGTATCTGAAGGTTGGCGCAAGGAGTGCGCGCAAGAATCTTCTTTAAACCTCAGAGTTGTGAGAAATCTCAGGAGGGATAAGGCCTTCTAATCCATTTAAGGACAGTGCAGAGAAGTCGCGACTGGAAGTATTAAGAAAGACATCGTAAGTTTGTAGCACAAGTGGATAAGTCCAGGAAGAGTCCTTGGTTTCCTTCATAGAAATCATCAAAGGGAAGAGACCGACGGTCAGAAATCTATGGGGAGGATTAGCAAAATCCCACCAGCTGTCAAATCTGCCAGAGAAGCGAGGAGGTTACGGTTGCATCTGGAGTTCAAGCTCAGGAGATTGTGGACCGTAGGATCTTCACATAGATACCCACCAGCCATTGGATTGACCAGGAGTCGCACGGAGTTTAATCTTCATGAACGGAAGGAGGAAAGTTCTGACTCGAGGCATGGCCATCGGGATTTTGGCATTCGTGAAATCGAAAGTTTTGTGAGAAAGATATCGGGAAAATCCATGTTGGAAATCCCATAAACAATCAGAGTCGTCCATCAGTTGGGACACGTGGACGAGATCAGAAGCCCCATCGACATTTCGATCATCGGGACTCACATAGGTAAATGGATTGGGTTTATATAATTGGTGAAACCCAAGGGTTGATCTGAACCGTCCATCCACTTGGGACGTGTGTCAAAAATCCAAGAGAAGTCAGGGATTGGCATTTCATGAGTCAGGGAGACAAGGAGGGCTTGCATTTCGGAATCGCGAAGTCTGATTTTTCGAAAGGAAAGAGAGTCCTGTGTGGGACCCTGTTGACGTCATCTCTCCATAGCGAGGTATCG
>CBVK0100581866.1:0-11507 GCA_900067695.1 Picea abies
TATATATATATATATATATATTATTTTTATTATATATATAATTATATATAAGATATATATATTTTATTTATTTATATAATATATAATAATGGAGGTAAGATATGTATGTAATTATATTCTATATTATTAATTAATATAAATTTTTAAAAAAATAATAAAATAAAATAAAATATAAAAAAATAAAATTTTAATAAAATTGTGTATATTAATTTCTATAAAACAATATTATCTAATTTAAATTTAGATCAAAATTTATTATAAATATATATAAATTAAATTTTATTTTAAAAATAATGTGTATATTAATTTCTATAAAACAATATTATCTAATTTAAATTTAAATCAAAATTTATTATAAATATATATAAATTAAATTTTATTTTAAAAATACTTTTATGTTTAATGACTAATAATAACTTTGTTGAATAAATAGTCCCATTGGTGTAAATTAGTAGGAAATAGTGTGCACTCTCCACTTGGTTATAGAGTGCACTTTAGTGTGTGTTCTAGTAACTAATTTTCAATACAATTTAAAAAAATGTTGAATAAATACATATATCAACAATTAATTGAAAATAAATATATAAATATAATCATAACTAATTGAATGTTTATATATACATATATAAATGGATAACATATTTGATGTCAATTAGGTTTAGCTAGTTTGATTCGGAGGAATTATTATCATCTTAGCTAAAGGAATTATTCTTATCCTTCCTACTTAAATTCAATTTTGCAAGTGACATGTGTATATTATTGTAATGGTTTTGAACCTTATAATATATATATATATATATTGGATACATTCATGTGAACATTATCACTACTGTGAGTATAGTCTTCCTAGGTGCCAATCTATGGATGCAGTCCCTACCCAATATTAACTATTCAAACCCAATATTGGATGACTAAATCTTACTAGTGACTATTCAAACCCTACACAGAATTAGGTGCACAATCTAACAAATGAATGCATAATGGAATCATTAGAAAAACGTATACAAGAGAGAAGTCAAACTTCAAAGCTAGTTAGAACCGATGATTAACCAATGCTTAATAATAAATTTAGGTAAGAAGAAGAGGTCTAAGACAATCATGATCTTAGGGATAAGATTAAATAACTAGAAGAAAAATTAATTAACATTTCAACCCTAAATTGTGTGGAAGGAAGAGAAATTGGATTTCTAACCTATCAAAGAGGAAATGAATAAACTCATAGATTTAGACCATGAGCATAATAAAAAAGCATTGAATCTTACAATTTTTTTTGTATAAAAGAACAGAAAGATGAGAAAAAATTGTGTATATAGAAGAAGAAAGGTTGGGAAAAAAATTGAACAAAAATATAGGTTGATTCCCATTATGGTAAGTTATAATGCAGATAAATAAGGCGTACTTAGTAAAAATCCAAACTTCAAGGATTTGGAATATTTCTAAATGAAGACCTCTTTCAAGAAGACCAAGCTAAATTTAGGAAGGAGGTTCAAAAGGTAAAGGAAGCCATAGAAGAAGGAAAACATGCAATAATTAGGAACCAAAAAATTATTATTAGGGATAGAGACTAAAAAGATAGAAATCAATAGCAATTTGAGACACTTTGGATCCTCTCTTGGAAATGTCGTGGCTTATCATGGAACAAAGGGCCTATATTAAGTTGGATCCCATGCAAAATTGACATTACATTTATGTTGGATCCCACGTGAAAGAAAAAAAGACACTACACAAATAAAAAACAAGAGATTGTTTTACACCTATCTAAGGTATCTACTCAAAGAAATTTTGGAGGAAATTTTTAACTCATAAAACTAAATAAAATGATATGATTCTCGTGGAAGACTGAAATTCCTACCTTAAAAATATTTATGAATCTTGCAATGTCCTAGACAACATTCCAAAAGTTTGTACAAAAGATGATGTTTTTTCCTCATGAAGACATAAAGTTTGGGGTTAAGTGACTTGCAAAACAGGAAAGCTAAGGTGTAACACACCCAACCCATAAGCACCCTTTTTAGGGATGGGCCATCAAAATTTCTATTTCCTTAATTATCTCAAATCATCTTTCTAGGGTATCCATCATCTTCTTCTCATCAAGATGTTTCCAACAACTGCTACCTTGCTCGAATCTGAGCTCTGGATTGGGAGTTACACCCTTCCAAAGTTCTTTAGGAATTATTGGTCAAGGGCCACGTGGTTCTGTCTCATTCAAACCATCCCAAGTTCCCTGAAGTCCTGAAGTTCCTGACGCTTCTGGATCTATTGGTGGAAATCCATCCACCGTTAAATACAATGACAGAACAACATCCTCCTTTAATAGATAGGATTCAGTAATTTTGGTGTTTGGCATTGAACGCCCCTTTTTCTTTCTACTTGCATATCCTCCAGAGTCTTGAAACCCCGAAATTCTACCACGTGGCTCCGACATTTAGCCTTTTCGGCTTATCTAAGATACTACACCCAAGCCTCCGGAGTTCCAAAACCCCAGACTCCCAAAGGGACCACCCTTACCAGTGATAGCACATTAAATGCAGTGTTAAGGATAGGTGTGTCATAGCCTTCGACCAAACTAACCCTAGCATCCCAATGTCCCAACTTTCCCGAAGCCCCGAACTCTGAGTGTCCTGGGTACTCCACGTTTTATTAGGCCAACCGAGTATGTGCCAAGGGGAATGACACGCAGCAAAGAAGAGATAACATGTGGCCTCGTCAATGGGTGTCACATGTCATGTTCTAATCGAAACATAGGGTATGTGAAAATCATGAATCAATGTGACACGTCAAACGTGGGTCCACATCATTCTAGATGACGTCAACGTGCCACATCACTCCAGTATGAAAGCCTTCCAACACCCCTTATATCCCAAGCTCAAGATTTGTCGACATAGATCCATAGATCTACGGCCTCCGTTACTTCGCAACTTCGGCGTTTGGGGGTTTGGTTGTGTAATTTCCTTTCTACTCCTAGAGTAGGCCAAAGCTGGAATGACCACAGTCTAGATCAAATGGTCACAAGATATACTGAAGTTTCTCTGGATCGACTTTCCTCGTTGCTTCGCGACTTCGGATTTCATGGGTTTGGGTAT
Organism: Picea abies; assembly: GCA_900067695.1. Classification (NCBI taxonomy): domain Eukaryota; kingdom Viridiplantae; phylum Streptophyta; class Pinopsida; order Pinales; family Pinaceae; genus Picea; species Picea abies. The sequence continues at coordinate 3,084 of CBVK0100581866.1, forward strand.
GTAATTTTCATTTTACTCCTAGAGTGGTCAGCATCGAGCGGACCACAGTTTAGATCCGATGGCTAGAAGGGATCCCAAAGCATACTCAGATCGATGGTTCATGTTACTTCATGACTTTAGCATTCAAGGATTATAATTGTTTAACACTCCCTTTCTACCAAAGTAGTCAACTTCAGAATGACCACAACTTAGATCCAACGACAGGAAAGGTCCCGAAGAATCCTCATATCTATAACTTTTTTCACTTCCAAAGTTAGACATTTGGGGGTTCTACTCGCTTAATACTCCTTTTCTCCGAGAAGAAGACTTCACTAAAGTGCTTATATGTAAATCCTTCCACTAGTGGGTCAGATGGTTGGGGGGAGTTCTTAATGGACTCCCCAGATCCACGACTCACATTAATCTGTAACTATGACATTCAACAGTTTGAGTATTATGACACCTATGTTCTCCCAAACTAGTCAACAATGGACTGACCATAGTGTAGATCCAATGGTCAGGGAAGATCGTCACAATCCTCGGATATACAACTCACGTTACTTCACGAGTTCAGTAAGTGGGTCAAGGTTTAACGGTAGGAAAAATCCTACGGTCACGGTTAAGGGAACCGCGAGATGTCATTCAACCTATTTGATAACTGTGCTAGAAAGTTACCTTCAGTTGGTTTCGAAGTTTTGTAAAGTCATAGCATCCCGGAGCTCCGAACTCTCGGAGTTCCAAAGCCAAATTAGCTTATCTCCTCTCGAACCTAGCGAAGGGTTCTAAGGTCCTAGTCATGTGGAATTCTATTGAGCTCCATAGGCTGCAATCATAGTTCTTAGCTAATATTCAGTCAACGTCATGGGAATGAGCCTGTGGTCTCTTGCGCAACTGGTTTGAAGGGAGCACCTTCCGTTTACAAAACTTAAATTTTAAAAAAGGGAAAGGCACCTTTCAAGGGATCAACGAGACTAAAACATTCCAACAAAGTCTTCCTTGAATCTTACCCTGTGAGACCAATACGTAGGAAAAAACCTTAAGGATTTTTCGTCCATCCTAGAGGCCAAACTTGTCACCTTGCAACCATTCAAATGAAACAGTTTACAGGAGGACAATAAACATTGTTACCATTAATTTCACATGAGGAACAATTTATCACAATCACAAACATTCAAATCATGCACTCTAATTTAAGTTCACAATGTATATGAAATACTTATCTATTACAAGTTGCAACCAACCAACTGATTGTGGGTGTTCTCCTTTTCACCCAACCATAGGCTCAAAGACATTCATTCTTAGATCTCTGGACACCCCCATGCCAAGCCATGTTATCACTAGGGAAATTTTGTAGTTTCTTAGAGATTCTTTCTTTCCTCATTTGTTTTATTTTATTGCTCCACGGTCCTGTTTTTCTAACACTTTTCAGGTCAAGTTTTCTAGGTTCTCTCCTGTAATGAGAACAAATTTATCTTTTCTTTCTTATTCTTATCATATCCAGGTTGTGCGCCTCCATTGGGCATGGTCTCATTTCCATCTAAAGAGACTCATGCGCTCTCTCCTTCTGAATCATATCCTTATTCTCTTGCACGCCCTCTCAATTTCCCCCAGGGAGGTTCTATACCTTTCCTTTTCATTCTATCAGAATGAACTTAGGTTATTCTAGGCCTACAGGAAAACTACACTCTGTGGTACTTCGAGCTGACATTTTTCTACCACTTTAGTCAGACCCTCTATGCTCCCATTCATTAGGGTAGTTGATTGTTCAACCACCAGTCCTTTTCTCATTAACTGATTTTTCTGCTAGTGATATCATGTCTAGTACTTCAAGGCTTCACCCCCAAAGTCAATTATTGGAAATCCAAACAATAATACATTTACATTATTCACATGCCATAGCATGGTAGTCATAATTAATGATTAATTACAAGTTGGGGGAAACAGGGGTGTTACAATCCCCTCCCCCTTAAAAGGAACATCGTCCTCGGTATTCTTTCTTGGTAACACATGTCATGCATTTTTCATTTAGCTTCTTCATAAATGTTGATCCTCTTTCTTCATCAGGTCCCTTCCAAACCCTTTGCATTCATCGACTGCCTTCAATAATTTTGGACAAAAATCATATTAATCACAATTTCACGCTAAAATATCTTACTACTATGCAAAATTCGAGAGGAAATATTTCATAATCTAGCACAATGCTTATCTATATAGTTCATTGGTTTCATCCATATGACCATATTGCTATCTTAGCTCATTTTTTTTCCTTGGCATACCCATTGTGTGCATGTTTCCAATCAGTATTTTATAAAATATTATCAAGTCTCCCCTTCCTTACAGTCACTCACCCTCTAGGCCTAGGCTCAGTAATCCCCTTATTTGCTATACAATCCATCAGGTGACCCATCTTTCCTTGCCAAGGATTTATTTCATGGGAAGAGTTTTAAGGACTTCATTGATCCTTACAATCAAGGCGTCCCTCAGACTTTCTTTGTGGAGGCATCCCTTCGGCTTATGTTTCCAAAACACAACATATTCATGGGTGATCATGGCTTACCACAGGGTTCTCATGTCTCAACAAAAAACTTTTTCATACTTTCCAGCTTGACAACCTTCATCTTTCCTCCATAGAGAGATATTTTTCATCTCACATGCATCATGGATATGCATAAATTATGAGATATTATCATGAATTTCAAATCTAAAATTTTATTGTAAGTATGTCACCCAGAGATTTCCAGATTCCACATTTATTTTCATAACTGTTATGCACAAGAACCAAATTCAAAAGTATGGTACTTTCCTTCCCATAACAGTTTAGCTCGAAAGGCAATGGGTGTTCCTTATGGGCTTACAACACTACCATATCCAAGACCCTTTTCTTCCTGCAATTTGAACATTCCTCATCCAAACAAATTGTTAGTTTTCATGCACATTATATTTTCAAAACTATGTATACTAACAGTCCAAGCCATTTTCATATATTCAAGAGTATCGAGCAAAAGGAAATATTGTTATTTACGCATGCATCCTTTCAACATACCAAATTTTCCAAATGTAATTCAAATATCAGTTGACTTTAATCAGTGTGCCAATATTCATGGCCACATCTATACCTAAGGTACCCTTACATTGGGTTCAAGTTTTCCATACTTATGACAAGCACCTGTCCATGGTGTGTTGGAGCTCAACCAACCTCTAAACCATATGGCTTATTCACTCTCAATCACTCTTACAGAAGGACTATGCCTCCTACTATAGGTTGATCATGATGCCAAATTAGCACATATGAAACTAAAATTTCCTCTTGAATGCACACAAGCATTCTTCCTTCATTAGTAACTAGGGTGTCACCACTCATGGCCACCCAAATTTTATTTCCTTTAACACCTCTAAAATTCAATGTAGAGTATTGGAAGGTCCTCCCTCCTTAATGGGAATTCCATGCAAAGTGCTAACTATGAGCATATTTATTTCCAATATCCATATATTGTTGATTGTCTCATGGTACTCTTTAGTCATGCATTCTCTTGCAAGGGTTATCACTCATCCTTGAATGGGATAGACTTCCTCTTTCTATTATTCATATTGTTCTTCCCAAATATTACCCTGCTTGGGTAGCAATGGCATACCACAACCACTCAAAATTATTTCCATATCATTAATATAATGAAAGCTTTTTAGAAGGGGTTGTTAGCAAGTCCCTTCATACCTTGTGCCACATAGACATGAACATGCTTGCTAGCACCCTTTTTCTGATTTTTACCTTGTCAGTAGTGCTCCATGGGATCCCAAAGCCCCTTCAACATTTTTTTGACAACAATATTCTCATACTCATCCTTTTCTTAGAGTTTTCCATCATTGGAAAGAATCTTTCTTAACAAATCCAATTTCTTTCTACCCATGAAATACATTACAAATATATTAGTCGTCATGCAAAAAATAATTTTTTTTGTATTATAACATTCTAGTCAATAAAACATTTTTGGATATGTCCTAACATATCTTCATGCAGTTTATTACATTCTTCTTGATTTTTTTCATGAGTGCAACACCAACAATTCTCAATGGTTTCTTCCATCATACAACCATTACCACTATGGTGTCAAAACATTTACTTTCATCAACACACTAGTTTCTCATCCTAGGGAAAACATTATATACAACAAGAAAGGAGTTAATGGCTCTTCCCCTTTTCCAACTCCTCATAGCATGGTAATCATAATTAATGATTAATTACAAGTTGGGGGAAACATGGGTGTTACAATCCCCTCCCCCTTAAAAGGAACATCGTCCTCAATATTCTTTCTTAGTAACACATGTCATGCATTTTTCATTTAGATTCTTCATAAATGTTGATCCTCTTTCTTCGTCAGTTCCCTTCCAAACCCTTCGCATTCATCACCTGCCTTCAATAATTTTGGACAACAATCATATTAATCACAATTTCACGCTAAAACATCTTACTTCTATGCAAAATGCGAGAGGAAATATTTCATAATCTAGCACAATGTTTATCTGTACAGTTCATGGGTTTCATCCATATGACCGTATTGCTATCTTAGCTCATTGTTTTTCCTTGGCATACCCATTGTGTGCATGTTTCCAATCAATATTTTATAAAATATTATCAAGTCTCCCCTTCCTTACAGTCACTCACCCTCCAGGCCTAGGCTCAGTAATCCCCTTATTTTCTATACAATCCATTGGGTGACCCATCTTTCCTTGCTAATGATTTATTTCATAGGAAGAGTTTTAAAGACTTCATTGATCCTTACAATCAAGGCATCCCTCAGAATTTCTTTGTGGAGGCATCCCTCCGGCTGATGTTTCCACAACACAACATATCCATGGGCGATCATGGCTTACCACAGGGTTCGCATGTCTCAACAACAACCTTTTTCATACTTTCCATCTTGACAGCCTTCATCTTTCCTCCGTAGAGAGATATTTTTCGTCTCACTTGCATCACTGATATACATAAATTATGAGATATTATCATGAATTTCAAATCTAAAATTTTCTTGTATGTATGTCACCCACAGATTTCCAGATTCCACATTTATTTTCATATCTTTTATGCACATGAACCAAATTCGAAAGTATGGTACTTTCCTTCCCATAGCAGTTTAGGTCAAAAGGCAATGGGTGTTCCTTATGGGCTTACAACACTACCATATCCAAGACCCTTTTCTTCCTGTAATTTGAACATTCCTCATCCAAACAAATTGTTAGTTTTCATGCACATTATATTTTCAAAACTATGTATACTAACAGTGCAAGCCATTTTCATATATTCAAGGGTATCGAGCAAAAGTAAATATTGTTATTTACGCATGCATCCTTTCAACATACCAAATTTTCCAAATGTAACTCAAATATCAGTTGACTTTAATCAGTGTGCCAATATTCATGGCCACATCTATACCTAAGGTACCCTTACATCGGGTTCAGGTTTTCCATACTTATGACAAGCACCTATCCATGGTGTGTTGGAGCTCAACCAACCTCCAAACCATATGGCTTATTCACTTTCATTCAATCTTACAGAAGGACTATGCCTCCTGCTACAGGTTGATCATGATCCCAAATCAACACATATGAAACTAAAATTTCCTCTTGAATGCACACAAAAATTCTTCCTTCATTAGTAACCAGGGTGTCACCACTCATGGCCACCCAAAATTTATTTTCTTTAACACCTCTAAAATTCAATGTAGAGTATTGGAAGGTCCTCCCTCCTTAATGGGAATTCCATGCAATGTGCTAACTATGAGCACATTTATTCCCAATATCCCTATATTGTTCATTGTCTCATGGTACTCCTTACTCATGCATTCTCTTGCAAGTGTTATCACTCATCCTTGAATGGCATAGACTTCCTCTTTCTATTATTGATATTGTTCTTCCCAAATATTACCCTCCTTGGGTAGCAATGGCATACCACAACCACTCAAAATTATTCCATATCATTAAGATAATGAAATCGTTTTAGAAGGGGTTCTTAGCAAGTCCCTTCATACCTTGTGCCACACAGACATGAACATGCTTGCTAGCACCCTTTTTCTGATTTTTACCTTGTCAGTAGTGCTCCATGGGATCCCAAAGCCCTTTCAACATTTTTTTAACAACAATATTCTCATATTCATCCTTTTCTTAGAGTTTTCCATCATTGGAAATTATCTTTCTTAACAAATCCAATTTCTTTCTACCCATGACATACATCACAAATATATTAGTCGTCATGTAAAAATATTTTTTTTTGTATTATAACATTCTACTCAATAAAACATTTTTGGATATGTGCTAACATATCTTCATGAAGTTTATCACATTCTTCTTGATTTTTTTCATGAGTGCAACACCAACAATTCTCAATGGTTTCTTCCATCATACAACCATTATCACTATGGTGTAAAAAATTTACTTTCATCAACACACCAGTTTCTCATCCCAGGGAAAACATTATATACAACAAGAAAGGAGTTAATGGCTCTTCCCCTTTTCCAACTCCTTCTAAACAACCTGGACTTTCAATCCAATTGATTTATTCCAAGGCCTCGTCACCTTTACTTAACACAGCTTAACCAAGCCTATTCATTTAAACATACTCATTGTTTTGTTTTCCTTTGACCAGTTGTATTTGTGTTCACAACTATTCTTTTAAGGCTTACAACTCTTGACCAGTTGTATTTGTGTTCACAACTATTCTTTTAAGGCTTACAACTCTGTTAAACAATTTAGAGCTTTTAAAGTGAGACACGCATTCCCCTTTTTTCTCCTTCTTTGCTTCTGCAATATACTCCCTGCTGGGATCTCCCTGCTCCTTTCCTTAAGAAACCTTGTTTATGTTCTCCCTAACCTATTAGATACATCAACATGCTCCAATAGTATACTTTTTGTTCATAATGAATCATGAACTTGTGCATTTTGCACATTACCATTCAGTTGTCAAAATGGTCAACATTCATTTGTTAGTCTTCCACTCATACATTTTGTTTTAGAATGTAATCTAGGATTCTTACATATATACATATGCTTGCAACCCACTGCTCAATTCTCGTCAGTCATTAAAGTGGTGACTATATTCTCCTAACAAAGTATTCACACAATTCCTCCACAAGGAAATCCCTCAACATGAAACTTACTTATTTCATATCCATCACTATCTATGATGGTATCAACCTTGAGTCAACTTCATCTTTATCCTTTCAGTTGTTTACCAAATATTCCATAAGGAATATGAATTTGCATTATGAATTACATGTGCACATCATCCCAATGTGATTTTATGTACAATGCTCCTCTCTGTCTGCTTCAACATACCATGTGTCTATTATAGGCACTCCTATAGTTTCTTTTCTATATCGATTGAAAATTATTTAGTTCATGATTGTTCACAATCATGTACACATGGTCCTCAATGTCGTATTCATGTTGTCTTTTAACATGACAATAGAGCATCCTTGATCATTTACTCTTTCAACTATTTATACTAGATTTTCCCAAGCGAATGGAAAACATTCCCCCTCAAGATATTATTCAAAACAAAGCTTTCATGAATCTTCGGAATATAGTCATTCATCCATCCATTGTATTCATTCAATCTGGGAAAGTGTAATTCTTTCCTTACATTTCATTCATACATCATACATGTGCATGTTTTTCACATTTAACATAATTCATTCATATCTATTTGGTATTAACATTAGTCCTTATATCAAGAAACCTTACGATGCATTAAATCCATGCACTCGGGTATAAATAAACAGAGCTAAACATCCATCATGCAAGCTCATTGCTTGCACCTTTCCCATGTCACTCATACACATGGACATATTAGACTTCAATATTCTCCTCTCAAGGATCTTACTGCCATATTATGACAAGTCTCATAGAGATACTCAAAACTGATTTTTTCTCTTTGTTGAGAGCTTGCAGTAATTCACATGATATCCACATGGCAAGTTTGACAAACATAATCATAACTATGTCCCCCTTTCCATATGAAAACAACCAGTAAGAAGACATTTTTTCCTCAACTAGTATAAAGTTATTCAACAATCAAGAAATACCATATGGGCAATTCCAATAAGGCCCAAGTCAACAAGAAAACTTATCAACCTTCTTTTTCATGCCTCAAACCATTTTTGGTTAACATACTTTTTTTATCAAGGGAATCCTTTTCTAGATTCCCTCTCACTACTACTTGAGTATACTAAGACATACCTTATATAGATGCAATCCACTTCTGGATGTCATCCTGACCCATTGGTCATCTAGAAGTGTCCCAGCACTTCCTTTACCATATTCGAGATCGACATTTCATTAATCCATATACCTTATCCTCATAAGGCACTATGTACTGAACATCATCAACCCTTTACATATGATGCCATAGTCAGATCATCACTAACCATATGATCTATGACATCACCATATTTT
>CBVK0100581867.1:0-11506 GCA_900067695.1 Picea abies
CTTCCGATCTTATATATATATATATATATATTAAATATTTTTTTAATAAAACTAAAAATTTAAATAAATTTTATGTATATATTTAAACTATATAATAAAAATTTTAATTCCCCCCCAAGGTCACTGGGCTTTTTAATGCCATAACTTCACAATATAGAGGCCAAATTTCACCTGTAAATAGTCAAAACGATCAGGGCGAATTCAAGAATACAACGATGGAATTCACCTCCTCCAATTCAGCCTAGAATTTCAATGGCACGCCCCAAAGTGATAGAGGCTTGTAATTGCCCCAAAAGCACGCACCGAAAGGAGGCCTAATTGGGGGCCTCCAAGGCCAAATTGGGCCAAACAAGGAAAACACATTTCAACTACAGGTATCCAGGACTGTAGCATCTTGTAAATTCTAGTGCCCAACCCATAATTTTTCCTCAATTTCAAAGTTTTCCCTGATCATTCTCCCAACCAGCTCCTTCCCACATACCTTTCCGGGGCCATATCTTGCTCACCCAGAGTCATACTTGCACCAAACTAAAGGAAAAAGAAAGGTAGAAAATGAAGCTAGAGAATGGACACATCAAAACTCATTTTTTTGGCTGTTTGGTAAAGGGAAAAATCCTCCCAAAGTTCAGGCCCAGAGGGTCCCAAATCAAAGCCATGCTTCGGTTAGCTCACAAGGAAACTTCTAGGAAGAAAAGGTGGGGTATAATCAAGTTTGAAAATTGCTTGAACAATGGGAATTTCCTTACATACAATGACCAAATCCCAAAGGCCCATTTCCCTCGTAAGAAACTCTTCAATTTCCCCACACCTTGGGGCTTCATCCCGGTGAATCCGACAACCGTGGATGGTCAGGAACTGTCCTAAGTCACCTCATCTACAACTACAAAACATGGCAAAAATCAAAGAGTCTTTGGGATGACACAAATCCCAAGGAAAATGATGACGTGACATACTATTTTTTGTCATTTTATGAAAATGAATTTTTGTAATAGTTTAGTCTTGCATGGTTTACTTTTGGATTGTATACATTGTAATTAAAAGGTCAAATCAAATTTGATTTGATCCCTTTTGGATAAGATCCCTTTCGGATAAGTTTTCTTTTGATTAAAAAAAAAAAAACTTTAAGGGTTGGTCAACTTATTACTTTTCCAAAAGTGACAAGTGTCTTGTGACCTAACCCTAATCCTTCACCTCTTCTTTATAAATAAGAGGGATGACATTGTACAAAGGGTGGATGAATACAATAACAAATCTCTGATGAAATTTTCCAAAGCTCTTTGTGTGTGTGATACTTGTTAAATTTAAGCTGTTGGACATGTCACTTGTTGGTTAAGGGTTGAGGGGTAGTAGTAAATACTTGTTATGTTAGCTATCTCCAAGAGGGATTGGTTAGCTAGGCGTTTGTTGTTTCTTCCTTGGGTTTAACTTGATTTCATTTTCTAACAACTTTGTTTAACTTGTTTGACGTGTTTTAGTGCAGATTTTCTGAAGTATTCAACTGTTTTCAACCTTAGCTAGTGACCGGGAGTCCTAGTGCCCCTTAGGACAACCCTTAAAGAAGACTCTTAGTTGTTTGTTCATGCTTTCTTGCTTATTTATCTCTTTCATGTAATTTTTTGCTATGATTTTCGGTTACTAACCTTGCTGTCCCAAATAGGAAAATTGACCATTTTGGTCAATTTCCCCCCCTGGGACAACCATCTTAGTGGGTTGTTATTTATCTTTTATGTGTAAATTTATATCTCATTTATTTCATATATAATCACTAAAATTTCATTTCTTTCCTGCAAGGATATAATACGGTCACCGACTCTGCTTCTCCTAAGCGGTTGGGGACCATCTAAAGACCTATTTGAGACAAAGGGGCCAACAGGACAGAGAAGAAAAAACTTCAAATCTGATCGGAAATCCACCCAATCACTCATTTTCACCTTAAATTCACTTGCACTCATTCTAAAATTTTTGGCACATTTACCCATGTTGATATGCTTTGCTTGTGTAGATAGTTTGAGTAGTTTGCTTATAAATTTATGTTTATAAAATCTGATTTGTACCTTCGTAAATAATCATCTCTGTCTCAAATTTAAATAAGTAAACTTCCAATTTCCATACATGGAACTAGTTGGGGATTTCATGCATATGGAGGCCATGCCGCTCGCAAAGAGCATTAACCCATTCCTTTGGGTTGAATGGTATAATTGTTTACTTGTGATTAGTTGATTTTTTCATTCTTCATTGTATATTTTCTCATACACTAATCTACATGTGGCTTCCCCTAAAGGGGCCACACAAAAATCAACAAGCTAAAAACACTCAGAAAACCACAAAACACTTGAAAACAAAGCATGGGTCTGCTCCATGCACATTAAAAAATAACCTATACTATTTAGATATATGCATACACATATTATTTAGCTGTGACATATATGTCACATAATTATTTACTTATTTTTGTATAAAGATTTAGATAGATTTCAATTTATTGACCAGGAGGCACACTTGCGAAAGCGAGACGTGACCTTGCCACGTGGATGGCCTGGTCCTTTATTTCAAGAAATTTCAATTTCATAGAATACTAAGTATCAAAGCTAGGGAGTCTTCATCAAGATCCCCTTGAAATTTGTCTAGTTAGTATAAATTGAGTGGTCTTTCCTTAGTACCACACAATCAAGGAGTTGAATAGCTTAGCTTAGTTGGGATACTACACTGCTTGGGTAAGCTTAGCTAAAAATCCCGTTAGGGGGTCCTGGGCCTCTTCCTTTTTGCAAGTATCATTCTTCCATCGAAGCGGCTTTAAGAGCCCAAAAGAACTAGTGACGAGAAGAAACTAATCCTTGCTTCTTTGAACTACATGGGAAAATCTTCAACCTAACCACCATGCTATACTAAGACTACTCTTCTTATACTAGTTGTCATAGTTCCGAGATGTGTTTGCCTAATCGAGATAACCTTTAAAACGATGTGGTGGCCGATGAATGTTTTAATAACTGAAAATTCACCAATTAAATACATTTTAAAGTCAAACCTTTTGTCAGTCCACCCTTCATCCATGAACATAAATTGCAGCTGTAAATACTCTCTCGAACATAACTGTAACAAATTGTAAAAAGGATTTCCATCTTCATTTACAACCCCCCTTTTGATTTGACAATTTTCTAAGATCACTTCTTGGGTCACCTCGGGGAGTACCAAGCAATTATGGGCTTGTTTTCCTGCCTTAAAGGCGTTGAACAACTTGTTGTTTGCAATTTACAACCATCTAAAAAGACTTGGTTTTAGCTTTTAAACTCACTTTCACCCTTATTTTTCACTTTTTTCACTTGAGGGATCCACTGGTCTATTGTCTAGAACCCTGGTTTACCCCGAGAACCTATTATGCGCCATTTTATAAGGCTTTAAGGGAGTGAACAGATCACTGTTCACTTTGTTTAGTTTCTTGTCCTAAAAATCAACGAGCTTATTTTCATCCCATTGTCCATAATTTTCACCCCCCAAGCCACTTTGGCCATCTAGGAAGTTGAGGGAGGACAACACCCAGGGTGGGTGGTCCTAAGAAAGACTTCTCATAATTATTTCACCTCTCCTTTTTCCCCTTCCTTACCGCCTCAAGTGAAGGACCATTTGAGGTGAGGGTAGTCTCTTCCTCATGTCGAGCTATCAAATAGGTTGTAACTGGCTTCATAGCCGAATAAGTTGGATCTGTCCCAACAGATAGATTTTACTTATAATAGTCGGTTAGAACCCCTCCAAAAACACACATTTTCATCATAAAACCACTTCTCATCAACTTCTCAGACACCAAAAATATGTCCAATTGTTTTGAGACCGAGTCTTCATTAGTACAAAAATTCCTCCAAGTGGGAAGCAATTTCATGGGCTCAATATCTAGAATATGATGCTTCTTGAGAAAGGAGGAGAAAAAACCGCTTTTGATATCTTGATGAGGAGTTTTTCCCCAAACCTCCCTATTGGAGAGAGTAAAGTTTAGGTCTCCCCAGAAGGATGTGGGGTTCTCCTAATGATCCATAATCCACCAAATATTCTCAGAAAGGAATCCTACCTACATAGGGACCATAAAAATTTAGGATGCTTAAGGGTAACCTAGAATATTTAAACTCCAACTTCATCAAGATAACATACTGAAAGGAAGAAGAGAAAATGGATTTACAATATGGGCCCCATCGCATTATTAAACCACCAGAGTGACTGTTAGCATCAAAAAATGACTATTTTTAAGCCATTTTTCCAACACTGCAATGGATTTGGATCCTGCACACATTGTTTCTTAAAGTAAAAGTACATCTGGTTTATTTGATAAACCCCTAGAGGTGGAGGCATTGTCCTTTTGTTTAGTCCTAAGTCTATGAGAATGCCCCTTTTTTTGGGAGATAGTGAATTCCTTGACTCATGAGGACACACTAGACTCCATTCCATTGATTCCCGTGTCATCAATTAGAGTGTTTTTTTCATTCTTGGGGAAAGATGTGGGGGGAAACACAAGGGAACACCAGGGATATAAGGGGAAAGGGGGAAAACTAAAGGGGCCAATGGGGGAACTAGGGGATCCAAAACTACAATAGAGATATCACAAAGAATTGAAATAAAAATAGAAATATCATTAGCCAGGGGAGACTTACCAAGTGAGTCGGGGAGAGAGGTTGTTGTGGCCATAACAAATCCCCTTTACTTTTTCTTTTACAAGAGAAAGGAAACCCCCCCTACTAAAATTTCAAACTTATTGCCTAATCATCTACTACTTGATCCTAATGCTATCTCTTTGCCTACATCGAAGGAGTTGGTTGGGGTTAAGCTTATTTGAATATTATATTTGATGGTGTTGGTTATTCCTTTTGATTTGATGATTTCAAATGGCTTCATGTTGCTTCTTGGCCTATGATGTTTCATTTACATTTGTATGATATAATTATTGCCTTATCTTTTGACCTTTTGTTGATTCTGAAGTGATTTGTGATCTTATTTGGTGGCAAGATTTGTTCTATTGCATGTCTTGAATGCGTTTGTGGTTGATTATTTTTTGAATGACTAATACCAATTATACATCCTCTTGCTGGCATGCTATGCTTAATGTCTTCAACTTTTATATTGTCGCATGCATATCTTAATCTTCTGTTTCGAATTGGCACATATAGTTTCAATACACTCATCTACAACCACCATGTTATCGATGAAAAAACCTAATTCTCTCTTCTAAAATAGCTTAAAGACATGGAATATATTTTTTTATGTATTGACAAGTATTCTTTTGGTCACATGGATGATGACACTCTTCTGTTTTGCAGGAGCAGGTTTGAAGAAAAACTTCATTCATGTGACTGATTGAGCCTTGAGAGGCCTATGGGGAAATATCTTGATCCTCATCCACAACCTTGAACTTGATTGTTTCCAGAATTATCCTTATTGGGAAGTGGATTACCTTCGCTTGCAGTTGCCTTGAGGTCCAAATCCCCCCAAGGCCGTCGGACCTACCTTTTCCGCAAGCCTTTACCTAAACATTTTCAAACTAATCTATACTGAGTTTCTTTTGGTCTTACCTCTCACCAAAATCCACGCCATAAGTCCATTCAACTTCCTGGTTGTGAATCCTTGTCATACTGTCACCTGACGCCTCTTAGATATATGCTGCATGCAAGGTGGTCTGATGTAGATACCTTTTCCTTAACCTGATCGATTCCTTCTCCTCACGATCTGAGCATATATTCCCTCTGAGATGTGTATATTGACTAGATTAACCTCTCATGCGTGTATGGTCACCATATTCCTAGATCCTCTCCATAGCGTTTGATTTCCCGAATGCTACCCTATATGTTTCTTTCTAAATTGCGACCCCTAGGTGTGGAACCCTGAGGGGGCGTGGAACCTGGACTCGTGCAATTTCGGCTTAATTTTTGAACTTGTGATTTAATTTGTTTTTTCTTTATTTTTTTATAATTTTTATTTTATTTTAATCTATTTATTTTGTTTTCCCATGGTTTTCTCTTAATATTACTTCAAGTATTTAATATTACTTAAGAGAAAGTTTATTCGCATTAAACATTTTACACGGGGTGAATCTATTTTGTTTACATGGATAGAATAATTTGCACTAAATAAACAAACCATTTAATTAAGACCTAGGGTGTAATATACATTTGTATATATATTCATTTTGATTTTGATTTTTTAATTTTCTTTTTCCATTTTGTACTTCTAATTTCTTTTTTTAATAAACCCTAACCTGTACATACTTTTTTTACCTTTTTATTTCCCCCCTTCACACACCAGGAAAATCTCATGTACTATCCCAGGTCCTATTTTTTAGGATTCCATATATTTTAGGAAGGATTCCGTATTTTCAATTAATTTCTTACTTTTTAGGAATTTCTTCCTACCCTCCCCAAATGGCATGGGAACCATAATATCCTTGTTAATTTTTTTATTATTCCCAATGCCTTAAAATTTATACCATATTATATCATGAACAAGTTTTATGGGAAAATTAATTTAATATATGTGTGGGAAAATGTGCGTGCTATAATATTATTTGAATAATTCACGAAAAATGGACTTAAGTTTCAAGTTAGTGGGGAGTTGATCGCTGAACAGGCTAGTCGGGAGTTGATTGTCAATGCCGTCATCGGTGAATCCACTCATTTTTACCACACTTACCAACATGAAAACCCAACGATGAAATGTGAAAACCCCACCTTAGATTTTTAAATATTATTTTAATACTTGCCTTAGAGAACGTGCAACTTTTTACTATTATTTTAATATTTGTTTTAAAAAGTTTGTGCATTGAAGTGATCGTCAATGAAATGCATTGAGGTGATCATCGAAGAAATGGGTGAGGTTATCTTCAACAAAATGGAGTGGAGTGTGAAATTTAGAGTGTGAACCCATAAAAATCCTGACGACGAACCTTAAAATAATATTTTTAATAAAATATTAATTTAATATCCCTTGGAAAATGTGCACCCGTTGACTTGTATTATTTAATACATTTTCGTTTGGGAGATTATTTAATAAATTAAAAAAAAAACCATGCCACACCTAGTTGATGAAATGAGTTAAGTGATCGTCGACGAAATGAGCTTGTGAGGTGATAGCCCATGACAAATTAATGGGGGGAGGATTAGTGATATTATATGAGTATTTAATCCCTTTATTATTATTATTATTTTATTTCTTATTTTATTTTGTTATTTCATTTATTTGTTTATTTAATATTTTCTATTTTATTAAATTTGATTATTTATTTATTTTTAATTTTTACATGGATAACTGGTTTCTCGTAGGATAGATGAATAAGCAACATGAATCTTCCTAATGGTTTAAAACACATGTTTCTTCCTTAGAGGTCACGGGTTCTAATCTGAAAGGGGGTAATTAGTTTAGTTAATTTTAATTTTCTTTGATAACATAGGATTAGGGGTATATTTTTGTTTTTAACTTTTTAAATAATTGTAAAACAATGTAAATAATTTTATTTTAATTATTTTCCTAATTCTGAAAAAAAAGGAAATTTAACTAAAATTAAAATACTATTCACATGTCTCATGCCCGCCTATATTCGTATTCAAACTAATCATAGGGGATAAACCATTTGAACTGCTAAATGTGAACTCTCTGATGCAAGTAAGACTCCTTTTGTAGGTTGAAGATTGATGGTCTAGATTAACCCATGAGCTTGATCGACAGCTTTTGAGCGATGATCTTTAAATCAGAATAATGTTTGCTACATATGTCGAAATTGGGTCCATGATACCTCGTTGGAAAGGCATCGGACAGAGGAATGCAATAACATAGGTCTCTAGGAAAGACAGGTGACAAAAAACATAATAAAACTTAGAAAACGATAGACCATAGATTCATGGGCAAAAATGGCTATGCAAACTTCAGGAAGTCATATCCAGAGATACAAGCAACAAAATTAGGCCTAGGAGAGCTTGATGGAAAGTTGGAGAAGAAAAGAACAAGGTGGTATGGAAAGTGATGGAAGATTAAGAGAAAAAATACTCCAAAATTTCAAAACATAGATGGAACTTGAATTTAGTTGAAGAACCGGCTATGCAAACTTCAAACAACTATATCTCAAGCTACATATAACGAAATTGAGCCAAAAATAGCTCAATAGAAAGATAATATATAGGAGAAGAAACCATATTGATATCGTTCAACAGACCAAAGACAAAAATGCACATAATGACTCAAGAAATTCAAAATACGAAGACAACATGAAGATTGAATAATATTTTTAAATAGATATCATTTGTAAACTGCCATAGGGTGAATGTAACCACCCAAGGATATCTTAATATTACATTTGTAACTCCCACATCTACATTTTCTAAAATATACAAAGAAATTGGTGGAAAATGAAATGAACATCAATGAGAGTCGAAGAGTCTCTCTCTTGTTTTATAAAAGAGAGCTCGTTGAATGTAATAAAGGGATTTTTTCCCATTGTAATGAAAGATGGTACTGTTACCTCTGAGTTAATAAAGAGAAGAAGACATATTGAAGTCATAACTATTTGCAATTGCTTGTGGGACTACTCTATACTTGTATTTGTGGTTTAAGTTTTCTGGGTATTGATCATGTGAACTATTTCTATGCTTAGTATCTAGAATCATTATGTTGTTGTGATTTCTAATGAGTGCATAGATGATGTTACAAATCTCCTATTCAACTATTTGAGATGATATATGCAATATTATTGATATAGAATACTTTGGCTGCCACTAACTATTTATGTTGTCCGAGTATCATTTTAAGTTGTGCTCATCTATTAGTTTTTTTCCCGGGACAGATTAGAATTAGTTAGATTATATTAATTTGTTTTCATTTTAGTTTAGACTTAGGATTAATTATAACCCTTTGGGGGAAAGTCCATTGCTTTTCCCCCTTTTTTTTATTTTAATTCTGAATGGCAATGAGTACCATATACTTGTTAGAGACGCTACATCAAACGAGAGTAGGTCTAATTGGGACCTGCCATCGAGCGTTCTCCCTTACTTGCTTGATAGACCATTCAAACCCGTCAACAAAAATGGTGCTAGAAGGAGGGCCATATGAAAAGCTGAGTCTGTGGAGTGATTATTGTTAATTTTTGTTGTAGTTTACTAATGGATCCATCCCATATCCCTTTATGGAGGTGTTTTTATGGTACTGTACCTCCCAAACCTCCTAGAAAGATTTTACATTTCTTGTCACAACTAAAATTTGATGGAGAGGGCTAAACCTTTGCATCTAAACATGCTTTACAATTCTGGAAATTTTGTTACTCTCACAATATTACTAATGGTCATGTCATTTTCATGTTGTTCACTCTCACTTTTGTAGGCCGGATTAAGAGCTGGTGTGAGACTTTGCCGACCGCCTCTATTCACACATGGGAACAATTTATGTATGATTTTGATAATTATGATTACGATAAATTGTGTGAATAAATTCTAGGGCTTATGAAGAACGAAGATGAGTCTCTTCAATATTTTGTTATCAGATTTACTCTTCTTTGTTATAGATTTCCTTTGGCTGATAGGCCCTCCAATAATGATTTGATTTCTTGTTTAGTTTCTCTTACTAATGAAACATATGATCCAATGGATGAAGAATATAAATCATGTTTTAATGTTCCTTTGCATGATGATTTGGATTTAAATGAAAATGTTGAAAATGCTAATGGCTTGGTTAGACTCTGTATGTACAGATATTTCTTTACTATGGGGGATATAGATCAGATAGAGAATTATTTTTTGGAAGAAGCATATGTATCCTCTCACCACTCCATCCCTCCTTTTCTTCCTTGTGATGAAAAAGAGACCTCTTGTGTTGTAAATTTGATTTCATATTTGTTTGTAGTTGATCAAGAGGAGGATTTTCCTGTTGATAATGGGACACTTTGGGTCACATCGATGGTTATGTCATGTTCACATTGTCCCCCCTCATCTTTTTCATCACGAAGAATGGAAGAGAAAGTTATGGAACGAACTTTAAATGTTGATCACTTTATTAATGAAGAAAATATAGACACTCATGAAACGAATTCTTCCTCACACATGGATAAAGTGGAATTAGTTCATGTTGATTTGGATTGTCTTGTTGTTACAAATTCTCCTGGTATAATTGACACAGAGAAAGAATGTTTTCCTACTATTGATGGATTAGTTATTGAACCTTCTTATTCTAATAGTTCTTGTGACTTTCTTCTCTCTTCTGACCATAAACTTGTATTGGAAGATATTTCGGGTTCTCATATTGTGTAGGAGAAAAAAAAACCGCGCTGATATTATTGCTTAAGGATAAGAATTAAACATACAAGACACACCTATTTCATCACAACAATCCACTTTTAACTTGAAAGATGAATACCATGTTGATTTTGAAATAATTCCTAATGTGTAGCCTATCCATTCACAATCAGTCAATCATGTTCTTAATGAGGAGGGAATACCATTCAGGGAGTCACTTTCTGAAATTTTTTCTTGTTCTAGAGAGGATTTTAATTCTCTTAATTCTTCCACTTATTATTATTTGTATCCTGATCTTTTTAATGGTTTGAATTTTTAGGAAGCCACCCATTTTCCTATTCAAATGACCTCAATAGGGTTGACCCCTTTTGAAACACTTGATCGGGGAAATGTGCATATGGAAGATAGAGAAGATAAGGGTTATTCCATTGAACATAGCACAACAATGCCTTATCAACCTTTTTTTGGGATGAAGGAAATGATGTAGCAAATGTATATAAGACCATGTCTGCTTCTATTTCATCTTCAGTTTGGAATAGTAGAGAGTCTTCTTGTTCAAGTAGCCCTTTAGTTAATATTGTTGGTTCTAGTGGATTCCACCATTGTCTTGAGGATTTTTCTTATACTGCAGTGGGTCCTAGCCCATCTATATCATTCGATTCCACTAGTCTATCTCAAATATATTGTTTCTTGAAGTATGATTCCAGGGAGGCTTTCCAAGATAATGAGACACTTCGGTCTATGTCGATGGTTATTTCAGGACCTCATTCTTTTGGTTTTCCTTAAGGGATATGAAGATCTATTATCATGAAGATTCTCTCACCGAGAACACATCACACATATTCTTTGCACGGTTCTCATTTGGTATGCCAATTTTCATTGATCTCAATCCATCCATTCTATGGTAGTAATGCCATATTTTATGATATATTTGAAGCATGGTTGGAGGAATCGTACTCCTCTGAGGTTCCCATGAATTATTACATTGACATATTTAATATCGTGAATGGATTTTATCATGTTTTAATTCTTCCTACTTTTAGTATATTTTTATTCCAAGTTTTGTTACTAAGCTCTTGTCATGAACATGTGCTTGCAGGCTTAGGATTACATAGATGGCTACATTGGCATTATGACTTTACATAGCTCATTTTTCAACCATTTGTAGCGTATAATAGGAGTAGGGTTGTTAAACCCTAATATTGACTCATTACCCATTAATTGGGGCATATTATATTAGTAATGTTATTTTATTT